>PDGT01000064.1:957428-1015783 GCA_003671415.1 Megathymus violae | reverse complement strand
CGTAGTAATTTTTAACAAACTCCAAAACAACCGCAACAAACATGCAAAATCATTCCAAAGTATTTCCAGCTTAAGCTTTTTTATCTTCAGGCTTAAGACGTGTACTAAATAAAAGCAATGGCAATCACGCCCTCGTTTTCTACAACCAAGTATCCGATAAATTGTTGCGATAAAATTTCGTTCTAGATGCACGATCGAGTTTCTGTAATAGCTACTTTTACCGACTTATGAATGGTTTAAGAGTCTAAGTAAACGTAATAATAGTAGCGGCTCGTGACGATCGCTCACGTACGCCTTAGGATTAGATACGAGAACATCCAAGTTTTTTGAAAGTTTTGTGCGAATTTCGTACTATGTAACACGTAGCGTCCTGCCTGTGGTTTCGCTCTGTATTTTATTAACATTGAAGGTTCTGCTGATTTAGTATAAGGATACTAGATTTGATATATCCAATTCCACAATTCCTCTGTTCAACTGTCTTCCATACTCTTAATTCAAAGGAATTACATTAAAAATGTCTTAAAATTCTAAATAGTTCCTTATACAGCTATAATTATGACATGCAAATATTACTTATTTGAATGAAACAAATTGTTAGAAATCTCATTCAACAGATATTTGTTGACAATCAAGTGTGTATATAGAATGAAATATAATCTTAATCGTAAATTTATCTACATTACATATTAGCAGGACTGAGATTGCTATTGAATTAAGTTACTATTTTGGAAGTAAATTCGGTAATATGATGAGTTTCACTTTTGAATATAAAGTGTCACGAACATGTAAGTTTAGTAACAGTAACTGGTAGAGCTAGTTGATGCAGAAGTACAAGCAGTTTAACTTCTAATATCAGTAAACTAATTGGTTACAAGCTAACCGTCATTTGCGATAACTAACGAATTAAAGTTACGATACAAATTTATTTATTTTTAAATTTTTTTTATGTTAATAGCCTACAAATGAGCGGACAAGCCACCTGATTATTATTGTTATTGTTATTGTGTTTTCTTTTCTCTGTTTTTTGTGTATTTTATTATGTTCAGCTGCGGCTTTAGACTACGAATAAACATTTTTTTCATTTTCATTTTTTTTCTGATTTTAAGTCGTCACCATCGCTAATAAATCAAAGGTATCACTGATGCGTTTTCGGTCAGAAAATGAGGAGAAGATTAGAAAGAAGGTACTGTCTCTCAAGACCCCCGCCGAAACACGACGAGTCGGTTGGCGGCTGACTCGAGCAGGACTCAATAAGTTGCCTGCGTTCATTTGAAGCAACGATCGAAGATATATCGTGGAAAAATATCGTGATCATCAATTTTCTTCAGTGCTATCTATAATTTCATCTTTTATATTAATTTCCTCCCTATCGACACCCAGTCTCTCCACTGAAATAACATCACGTTTGCCGTAATAGTTATCTTCAACTCAATTACATTTTTCCAATATTGCTGTAGTATTTTATTCTTTACCTTATAATTTTACCTTATAATTACAAGAGTGGAAACGTTAGGTCATGATTTGTTTTTCTTTCATTAAATTGTCTATATTTTAGAACAATTTTCTTTTCTCCTTCATTTCGTCTTATGTTAACGTGATTCGTGTTGAAATAAGAAAAAGTATTCCAAGAGCTAACAGCTTTTTGCGTAATTATGTTTTGTTTTGATGTGTTTTTGTGGCCGTAATCAGCATTGTACTTCAAAGGTTGTTTGAGAAGTTGTTGAAATTATGGTAACATTTACAAATTTGTCTTGATATGAAGGATATTGTAGTACATATTCAAATTCAAATTCAAAATCATTTATTCATACAGGTATTCAGTAAATACACTTATGAACGTCATTTTTTGCTTCTACCACCGTTTCGTAAAGGTGCTTTAACAATGAGGAGAAGAAACGGCGAAAGAAACTCCTCAGCACATCTTTTAAACAACATATGGTAATTACAAAACTTTAAACCTTTAAACGTGATATATCTGAAAATATGGCAACTGTACATCGTTTAATACATAAATTATCGTTACAAAGAAATATATTCAAATTTGACGAGTTACAATTATATAAACGAAAGTAAGAATGGAAAACAAACAAAAAATATATATTTTTAACACAAGAATGACAATTATATCAAAAATAACTTTCACGTATTTTACAAAAGGTCAAACTGATGTCTCTCAGGAACGAATTATAAAATTTTGACTATTACCGACCGTTCGCAATAAAAATCTGTGCAATAATAATAATACAAGTTTTATTGTTGTTAATAATGAAACTAAATTTTCTAAATTTAAATTAATTCCACACGAACAATTTCAAACAATTAGTTATAAAAGAAAAACTTTCGTCTCCGAAGAACTGAAGGGTTAAACGAAAACTGAAACTCGGAAAATTCGTTTTGTAACTCACATTAATATTTGAAATATACAAAACTACAACAAACATAATTGTCTCGCTGACATTTATTAGACTGCCGCTAGGAAGCCCAAACTATACCTAGGTAACGACAACAACCGCTATAGTTTGGTTATGTATCCTGTAAAACGAAAAATAAACACTCATCTAACTCTTTGTTTGCCTTAGTAATTTGATTGAACGCAATAGAATCATTGCAGAGGTTAAACTAACAGTATCGAATTGTATAGAATATTATTGAAAGACGTGACTGGATAATATTAATATTCTAAATGTTACAAAAAAGTGTCAAGCAATAATTAATGTTTGACTGTTTGAAATTGAATGAAAATTAAGTTGAAAGGTTAGTATCACTATACATTAATAGATTTGAAAGTAATATGAAGTGTATTAAAATTTTAAAATTAAATAATTTCACAAATCATATTATATTGAGGAAGATACATATGTCAAGTGGTATCAATAGAAATATAAACATTCAAACTTAACATTAATTCTTAAACGATGAATAGGTACTATATTTTTTTATTATAAAGCTACTCCAGTACTCTACTTTACTACTCTAGTAGTAGTAGGGAAGTACTCTAGTACAGTATATTAGAGCTCAGATTGCAACCTGATGACCTCCACACATTATTTTTAAATACTATGATAATGAAGTATTGTAAGACAGATCGTTCGTATATCATAATTCAACATTTTGTAATTCTATTGGATGTAACTATGATAGTATTATATCACTTCGCTAATTTGAAATCTACATCGTTGTCACTATACTACTAAGTACTAAGATTACGTTTTACGAATTGTTAATTTACATGCTGAGAATGAGCTATTAGTTATTCATTATAATATTTCGTTAAGACACCTCTACACTGTATCTAACAAATTTATGGCAGATTAATTAGTTGAACATGACTACAATTATAAATAAGCGGATCTAATAAGTTGTTGAGAACGAGTCATTCACAAATTCTAAATTCTCACGACAGAACGCAGCAACACCACTCGTTGCGTGTCCCGTATCGTCCACACGAACGATTTGTACTGTATAATGTGGCGCGTGAACAAACCATTAAATTTCATACGTAGTATCACTTGTGGAGTAGCTTTGCTGTAGCGTACTTATAGTATTTTTTAATTTTCATATTATATCGGCACTTTCTTCATATTTCAAAATTCGAGATTACTTGAATTATCCCTAAGGATACACATAGGTATATTTTTGTCATGCTTGTATTTTGTATTATTGTGTACAATCTTAAGCTTGTCAATAAAATCAAGATTTATTTAAGTTACATTTGCTTTTATAAGGTTGCTTTGAGTTTTCGTTACTGGAAGTCAACGACCGACGCTACGATTCCACGTATTCTTTCGTATGATCATGTGTTCCACTACTGGTGATTCGTTTAAATTGGTAAGTCTCGAGAGATACCAAAACCACTTTAAATTTTGCTTTTCGTTCTGAATTTGTGTTCTAATTGAACACCTTTGTAATTCGATAGCTTGGTAACGTAATGATGATGTTAGGGTACTGTACCTGCCTGGTTAGCTATCACCGTCCTTCCAAAATCAACCGTAAATTGTATAACCAATTCCGGTTGTGGTAATGGAGAGCCAGTTAAAAAGATGGTCGGTGATATCTTTGACGTTACTGACGTCCATAGGCGGCGGTGACTAATAGATGGCTCGTCTAGTCGCTTACACCATCTCCTACCACAGGCATGGGCAGTAGTACTAACCAAATATGAAAGAAGCATACAAACAGTTGCAATTGAATGATTCGAAAATCACGACCTATCACGAGCCACCTCAGTTCAACAAAGCGACGCGTTAAATCACAGCTTATAGGTAAAGGATGTTATAGTACAGATGAATATGTTAATGACAACGATAGCTGGAAATAATAGTGTGGAAAACGGTGTAATATTTGTAATTACCGCGTGTTGGTTTAAAAAATGTGCTGAGGAGTTTCTTTCGCCGTTTCTTCTCCTCGATATTAGAGCGTCTTTTCTAACTGTAGTAGTTGCAAAAAATTACATGCATAAGTGTATTTACAGAATACCTATATGATTAAATGATTTTGAATTTTGAATTTTAATTTGAACATCTGTTAGGAAAGTTAATTTTCAAATGTTCTCTGTGTATTTGAAACTAGTGATCATTTACCTAGATGAAAGAAAACACCGCAAAGAAACCCGCAAACTCTATGGTGTTCTTAAGGTGTGTGAGATATGCCAACCTGCACTTTGACAGACTGAGTCCTAAACTCCTCTTATCTTCTGACAAGATATTTTAAGAATTTACAAACCCCGATCTTAATAATTATGCACCCGTCCTTCATAACAATGGATATAGGTGACTGGGACACCAGTTAGTGTGCGTCCAGTATCCACTTCCAAATAAATAAAGCCAATATTGCAATACAATTTCCCAGCAATCATTGCTGTACAACTCGTCAAATCAATGGACCAATTAGTTAAACATTCCAGAGCAATCGATAAAGCTGTTTCGCCAGAACAAATTGCCGAAATCAATGGACCTATTGTTTAACGTAATCACGAAAAATATTTACTGTAAAAGTATCATGTCAGTTGATTTTCATCACTAATTGATAATAGGGCTAATTGACACTGTCAATAAAAGTATTCGCTTGCGTTTACTTTCAAATTCAGGGTCTCATTCTTTTCTACTTTAATTGATTTGTATAAACAATTAACGTAACACGAAAGTCCCGTAGCTCGATATTTAATACCAGCAAAGTGGCCTCAATCAATAGAATAAAACCAGAAGTTAGCTACGCCGAGAGCGTACCTAAATCTAAACTGTCGGTACTAAACGCCCAGAGCTACAGAGACTGCAATACTTAATACAAAGCGCTTACATGAAGCTCTTAGAACAGTGGTCAATGGTATGGCCAGAACGGTCCGTTGTCTTCAAAGCAACTCCACAATCAGAGGAGCCGCTTTAAGATCGACTTTGTGTGTTAAGGATTAAAATCTCTAGACTGCGCAGTTATCTCTTCGTTATGTCTTAATTGAATTGTTGTCTTTATTTTAACTTTGCACAGACAAATTATCTACATACAAAATCCAGATGGCATTAGTTAGTTTTTTTTTACAATTCTTAGAAATTAAATTTTTCACAAATGGCTCATGATATTTTTAATTTTTATTTCAACATGCAAAAAAGTAAGACTACCCAGTAGTAACTGGTGACAGCTGTTTAGTGTTATTTATTGGCTATAAATAATACCACAGTCATTATTGACGCGTACAGCTGTCGAAGGTTTTGTGTTGGAACGACATTAAAATATAACTATTAAATCAAGAGACTAACAAGCTTTATAGTTTAAGCGCGATGAGGGTAACGATCTAACCTTCCATCAAAGTTACCATGAAAATCAATGGATGGTTCACCTAGTGGTCGGAACTCCGGGCTCATTGTTAAAGGAGAAAAAGAATAAGATGCTGAACTGTCATATCTTTGTCTATTTATATGTGAATCTACCCAAGTTGGTCACCATGCATAAGATTAATTATTAAACATCGCCTTTCCCTCCGCACTAAGACCTCCTGCACTAAGACAAACTGTACGCGGAACACTTGTTTACTTGAAGCCCGCATTGTGGAATTTCCCTGGAGACGACAACATTGACGCGTTCCAGATTGAAGAGAATAAAATCAAGAGTATCTTTGATCAAACAGATGGGCTTTTCGTATTACGTGTTAGGTTACACGCACAGTGCGACGCACAGCCGCGCGGCGGTTGAGGCGGTTTTTCTGGACGTCCAATGAACAGAATCAAAATAATTTTTTTTTACTTTTGCCGATTCCGTGAGGACCACATTGGCAATCTTTCTGGGCATAGCAGTGCTGAGATCCAAAATAAACAAACCGATGAAATCTTATACTCTTTTATAAAAATAACTACACGAATGCACACTTCACAATTTGCAGAAACCTGCACACCATACAGTTAACAATGGTAAGCAGTTCTATCATCCATTTTATACTTAACACACACACTCACACGCTCACACACACACAAAGAAGCGCGCGCGCCTGCGCATACAGCCACAAAATTTATTTTGAGTTATAGTATATGTTTTTTATTATGCTCTTTTTTTAAATCAGCAAGTAGTAATTGGGTAGTTCGACGACCCTCGACACAGTCTCCTACCTGACGGGCGCCCGCCCGCTCGGGAGCGCGGGATAACTATCCAACGTCGACTAAATCCGAGCCATTTTCTCTTGCCTTATTTTAATTATAGGTTTTTAAGATTACCAGCTATATGTACCTTGAAATTAAGCAATAAATTGAGTTTATTAAACTATTTTTTTTTCTCGATAAAACGTATAAATTTATAAACTATACAAGGTTTTCATGCGGTATTAACCGTATTATATATTGGCCATAGTGTACGGTATAATGTTGCAGTGTGGTCCTGTCTTTATGTCGGTTTCAGTGGAACGGTAGGTACAAATTCCAATCTAAACGTTGGATCTTGTGAGCATCTTACTTTACAGAAATCAACCTGTATTTTTACTACAGAAGCATTACTTTAATAGTAAGTTACGCTACGTTACCCGAAAGTCAAATCATATAAAGTATATACTGGAACTTCAGACTAAACTAAGCTATGAAGATCTTTGATGTTAGACGTTGAGATTATTAAAGAAACAATCTTATATAAAATACGAAAGTCTAACAGAAAGGCCAACCTTTTCTCCCTCTATAAGTCTCCATCTAATCCAATCCATTCGTAAATAAAATGACGTTAACATTGTATAGAGACGGCATAACGTGTCCTCTGAAGCCCGGAACCATTTAACATATTTGCCACTAGCTGTCCAACTTATTCAACAATCGATCGTCCGGGAATTTTAAACCTTATCTAAACACGACGCAAACCATTGGACTAGGAGGCTGCATTATTTGCTCTTAATCCCATTCAAAACCGGGGTTTAAACAAGAGAGCAATACATTGTTACCGTGTACACAGTTTCCAATAACGGTTACCAAAAACATACAATAAATCAAGTGCCATTGATTTGATTCAATGGATGTAATCACTTGATATTATTTGATATCATGTATCGATATGGGCACGCAAGACCACTTATGAATTTCCGCGCACTCCGATGTAAACTCAGTTACGTTAGTATAAGGATCGGAATCACACGGCAGTGAACCTTTCCCAATAATATTATATATTGCGAGCAATCGACGGACCGATATAATTGTTTGGCTTGAATCTCTTACACGCTCAACGCAAGGTACGGGTCTCAAAATAGCCGAAGCGTGATCGTATACCACGTCACCGACGTAGGGCGTCCGTGGAGGCCTCAGAAGATCTTCTGTCGATACCCTCTAACATGACTAAACGACAATAATATAAGGACGAAAATGGGGACCTACGTCTTCTTAACGAGCGCCCCGAAACACTAAAGTCCGTACTAAATTTTTCCACTGGCAGTAATTTACATAAAAAATGTCGACCACACCCGCAGCTGCTTCTTGCTCAATCACTTACAATTGACATCGGCTCGGCCTTTGCGCACTTCATCACACGTAGCCAATAGATTCGTTAGGGTAGCAGAATACTCTCAGTATTCTGTATTTTATTTTAGTTTCTCAGGTATAAATAATTATACATATGCAGTAACGGAGACCATTTACTACGCAAAAATCTCAGATATCTCCCGGAGGGACCGCATTTAGTTGATTACATTCCCGTTGAAAAGAAATATATTACATTAAAATAAACTCCATTTCTATTTCACAAATTGAACATGAATATTTTTTTTTAAACCTGTTCAAAAACCCAATTATCCTGTTTTGTTACATGTTTTCATTTTTTTTAATACAGCAATTTGTAAAAATTACAATTTTTTTTATGTAAATAGCCGAAAAACGAGCAGACGAGCCACCTGATGGTGAATGGTCACCATCGCCCATGGATATTAGTAATAACAAAGGCATCAATAATGCGCTGTCTGCCAAAAAAGAAAAATTATCTTGTTTATTTTTATAAAAACCTATTGTCTAATGGTTGCCAGGAGCTTTCCCATCGTGATGTCTGCAGACATTACACTAGGTATGAACACGTCTGAAAGAATGAAATGAATGAATGAAGAAGAAAGAATGTCTGTATGTTCTGTTATAACTCAAGAACGGCTTGACCGATCTTACTGAAAATTGGTATGTAGTGACAACACGTGATAGGCTATATAAAAAATCTAATGATGTCTAAAATCAAGCCAAATGACATAAAATTTTTAATAATCATGTAATAATTCATAGTTTAATTCGAACGAAGTCGAGGGGGCCGCTAATAAAAAAATATTTCTGTGATATACTTTTACGATGTGCAATTTTTAGTTAAATGTTGTGTTATGCCAAGATTTTATTACTCATTAGAGTTTACTCTATCAAATAATTATCGAATGGCCATAATCATTATATTAGTAACATGACATTACCGATACCCAATCATTAATCAATTCGTATCGTATTAAATTTCACAGAAGTCAATAGTACTTACTAAAATATCAATAAACGTATCGGTATACCGGTATTAGTATAATAATAATAATAATAAAGAATTATAAATTACAAATATGAATTCAGCTTACAACCCTCTTTCCGGAAGCGGTACTAGCCAGCCAGCCGGCTCCTTTAAACCGGGCTTCTCGCCTTAATTACTCAAACGTTAAACCCGATAAATTGAAGTGCACGTGTGCATCATGAATAATGGTTCATATAAATAAAACACAATACAAAGTTTTACAAGATTACAATGACAAACGTACCTCTCTATGTTTTGCTTGATATGGCTCGAAGGACCATTCTACTTCGTTATTACGCTGTCAAAATAAACTTCACATTTACGGAAAGTCGATTTTTCAACGTAACAATAAATATAATTAATAGTAATACAAACGTTTAAATTTAGAATCAGTTTACAATTATTTTTGATTTTCGTAATTACCTGTATTCTTAGAGATCAATCCCGAAGATGTTTACCATCATCACAGATACCGGCATTGCCTCATCGGATTAGTTGTTAGAACTTTTGTCCGTTTGTTTGTGCTTTGTTTGCGCTAATCTCAGGAACGGCTCATCCGATTTCGGTACGGTTTTCACAAATATTTTGCAGTAAACGTCACATTAATGTTTGCATTTCGTTTCATTTCAATCTGTCCATAAATTATAAAAATATAAATTAATTTAAAATAATGCAGATTAGTACCGGAAGAAATAGTTTTCTTAGCGTATTTTTCCCGATGCGAAGTGAGTGCATTTTGCTAGTTTTACATATATATTTCAATTTAAGGCAATAATATTAAACAATTAATCACGACGAAAATGGCCGTCGATCTAAGATGGTGGATCATTTCTTTGTTTACAACGCTACAGACATTGTAGACAGCGCCATCACTAAACTGTCCTGTTCTCGACTGTAATACACAAATAGCAGCGAGGCGCGACGGCGAACCCAACTTGCACGTGTACTCGGTACGTTACTCACAGATAGTACACAAATTATATTGTTAAAGAGGCTAATGCACCGCCCGTACTCGTTTCATACGGCACGGCGGTGCGGCGCTCCGGTCGTTTAAATCGTATGACGGCACATTTTTGCCAGTAATCGACACACGAGTCTAGTTACCTCACGTTACCTGATCATCGTCGTCCATGGACATCCGTTGCACAAAAGACACCATCGATGGATTACTAGAAAAGTACACGCTTGTTACCATAGAAACAGTGGATACTATCTCAGTGAACACACAAAAATCACGAATATGCTTACGGAATTACAAAGACCATACTAGCTACTGCGTTGTAACATTCGTCTTAAACTTTGTCATTCGCGACAATCGCGTTTGTAGTTTCACCACTTATACTAAACTGTGGCTCGACGACGCTTTAGCGTAGTCGGTAGTGACTTTGCGTACCTAGTGAGAAGTCCCTTGTTCCCGGGTGGGTTACACGTTTGTTTAAAACAAAAAGTAACAGACTATTTCAAAATTGGAACCAACTATTTATTCCAATGCGGTTTCTTTTAAATGTATAAAGCAGGCACACGAGACACGTTACCTGATGACACTTGTTGGATGAGAAGAAAATTATGCACCCGTTTCTTTACCGACCTCGTGTGATAGTACATTGAAGAGGTTAGTGCGCGGGTAGCTTTACTCTTTAACAGTCACTCGATAACAGATACTAATATTTGTTTAGTGACCGATACCAAACAATTTATTAGTGTGTAATGTTTGTGTGTGTTTGGCCAACACTCGCCGCTCTCAGATTAGACCGGTCATTACATATTAACGGGGTAACGACCGCCCGAGCCGTGGATTGCTGTTTAATAAAGGATTAAATTATTATCCATCTTCCGTTATTCAATACTAATATAATATTCATGAACTACAGATAATTAATTATTAACTTAAGCAGTGTATTAGTGAAGTATCAAAGTAATTAACGTCGGTTTCTTTGAAAATTCAGATTTTTAACACAGGCAACTTTGAACTCCAAAACCTGGCGTTTGTTTTAAAATTCCAAAATTATTTCAAATTGAGAAACATAATGTAAATTTAGAAATTGATTATTAATTTGTTTTTGCGTCGTTTCATTTCAGTAAAAGGATTTAGAAAGGATAAAACGTCGCGATGTCTTTTCGAAGATCAATTCCGTCGGTTGAACGCTTGATGAACGGTATTTACATCGTTCATTATAGTTGAAACATAACTATTACAAACCACAACAGAGTTAGTAACACGCTTCGGCGTAAATAAAGACATAGTTTCAATTCAGAATCGTAAAATTGCAAAATGGAAAAACCCAAAAATAGACACCCAAAGTAGATACTGCAGAGTCGAATGAAACCCAACAGCATCTATCTTTGTTCATTGAAAGCATAATGCAATAACAATTGGTATATAATTATCTTTGAACCAGTTGTACCGGAAATATATGTTATTTAAATCATTCGTAGGCCTTGTTTAGCATCTACTACTTAATGACCACGTACCGCAATAGTGTGGTCAAATCTAGGCTGTTCTGCTAAAGGCTACTGTTGAACAGATGTACCTAGTAATACCGGCTTTCTATCGGTTCGAAATTAAATTCACGAATATGTCCATTCGGAATAATGTAACTTGCAATGGTAAAATATTTTTTTAAATAGATGCCGCGGCTCCAGAACAAAAATTTCGCACTCTCTTCTCATAACATTCTAGAATTAAAATTAAAAATAATTATTTAACTAAAAACCTTTATCGGCAATTATAACGTCTATAATGTTTAATAAACATAAATGCCAAAATGGCATTAAAATTTCGTTTTTTACTGCTTGCTAAGTGTTATAGCTATTCACCTAACAATATTAAGCATAGCACAAAGAAATATTACAAATTATATAAACAATTCATTAAATCGAATATTTGGATATGTATTCGAAATCGGGCTTCAATTTGCTTTGCTCCGGCTACGTGACTGCCCTCGCCCACTGATCGTTGTTAGTCGCGACTGAGGCGCCGTTTGCCACGTTGGGGGACGCGTACGAATTCTCAAATGCAGCCTTGCAGTGCCGCGCCGCCTATAACACCGTGTCGCAATCACGAGACGTTTTAATTTCACCGTTGGTTGTTTTATTTAGAGCATTTATGTGGTAAATAGCATAAGCAGTGGTTGCCTCGCGGTTGGTGTGTCGGTGTCTAGCACGGGAGATACGAGTTGTAATTCTTTTTTTTGTTTACGAGGGGGAAATTTTCAAAAGGTACCCGGTGCAGTGGGAGCGGCAAAGTCCCCTGCGTCTGGTGTGTTCTACTGAACACAGGACAAGACTATGATAATATGCGCCTCCTGTGAAGGTTTCTGGGCTCTGTACTAGCCAATTTCGCTACGGTAATCGTCCATTACCGTGGTAGGGTTTTTTAACTTACTGGCTAGCTACAAACTTCGTTCTAGAATCGACTATGAAATGTTTTCAGCGTAGAGCACAAACGGTCAGAGTGTAAACGTTTACTAGTTATTGCTATTGAGAAGGAACATTTCATAATAATCTCAGCCACAGTAAGATTTCAAGAAAATTACATTATACCGTATAACTATAGCAACAGCCGGTCAACCATTAAGCCAGAAAACATAACACATTCGTGTACCTATACAGTACACTGTTCTAACTTATATTTAAATCAAATTTTATATAAATCGCTTTTTAGTACTTAGTGGAATACGACGTAATACCGATTTATATGGAAATTAGCATAATAATCACATTTTTGTTCGTTTCACCGTGTGATTCAGAGAAATTTTAAAACTGCAAATTGTTACTTCACATTCACACCTGTTAATTCAGTCATAATGCAAGTCGCTTCCAAGTAATGGAGAATTTGTGGTTCGATTCGAAGAATGTTGATGTCAGTAACGTTCACAAATAAGGCACCTTATCTCGCTCCACAGAAGTTGCATACCAACATCCTACAACGACGTTCAATAGAATGGTAATTCGTTTAGAGGGTACTGCATTCGCTACATCCCAACAAAGAACAATGCCAGTGTTATTTTGTGACCTTGTATCTACGTCTCAAAAATATTAAAACACAATGAAATATTAATCAAACAACAAACAGATTAACAACAACATTAGAATAACAAAAATATGGAATAAGTAAACATTGAGATGATATCAGGTCCTATATGGTCCTAAACGGTCGACAAACATTCGCCGATAACAACTATCAAACAAAGCCACACGGTCATATTTAACTACACAAATTAACCATAAACAGAGGAACAGTTACAATTAGAACATTAACGGGAACGCTAACGAAGAGCAACAAGCGTCTAATCGTTAGAACATCCGTGGACACAAGATACCGTGGGATGAATGAGGGATAAAATTAATTGGTATGAATAGACTACTTTTCTATTACATCGTGCCCGTGAAGTGACAAGCTCGTACAGTTTAATCTTATTTATAAAAAAAAAAACGAATTAAAAATGATATTGATTTACGTAAAGTTTTATATTGTATCTTCTTGTACATAACTGAATATATATTATATGTCAGTTTTGATAATGTTTCCGATATCTGCTCTAAATATCAATGATTTATATTAACATATTTAAATCAGATAAATAGTTATTTCTACAAAATCATAAAAATTACACAGTATTAATCCAGTTCATTATATTTATTAGAATGGCTACTAAATCAATATTATATTTCACTAATAAAAGCGCTGTTGCATGTCAATCCACAGGAGCAGTTACACATCTATCACGGACCTCGAATAAGACTAATGTCAGATACAGATTTCCATCGGCTGGGGTCGTACTAAGATGTTACTTCCAATTCAACAAAATATGTCAACTGTTTTAATTTTACGACTATTGCACTCTTAAAGATGACTTTTGCAAGAAACTTACAGGTTTATAAAGTTGAACATACTCCATTTATATGTTACCGATTTTTGATATATTCCAGCAGCAGCCCAATTGAACACATACCTGTAACAAAGTTTAATTGATATTAATATATACATTTGGCATTAATTGCAGCTTCTGATATGTTCACGTTTGATCTTCCTTAATTTAAAATTATCCTTCAGTAAAATTGAGTCAGTATGTTTGATGTTAAAATTGATAAAAGCACATTAGACACTCGATTAGTTTTTTAACAACAAGTTCGGATACACATAATGATATACGATTTAATTACTTGATTTTACTCTCCTACAGTTTACAGTGACATGTTATTCTTTCTAAATATTTTTTTGTAACTAACGTTTGAACTACATAAAGCTTTACAGCTCTATTAAGGAATTGTTAAGGACTTGAATGATTGAAGGAATGAAATAAAAAAATTGTCAGTTTCCTCCACTGTCTATGCATATGTTTAGCTCTAAAAATAGCAAAATTCCTGCAACGGATTCTGAAGAAGACTGTTTTCTTAGTAAATTTTTCTTAGAAATATCTTTTTGTATGCAATTGTTTAATCAGATGAAATTCACAAAAAAATACTTTGTCAGGCAAAAAAATATGCTTATTTGTATGGAACATAAAAAGATTTCTTAAAATATTGAAACAATCGTGATCTAAATACCTTATGCTTATTTTTAAAAATAAATAAGAAGTACGTAAAAACGTTCCGGCTATTACCGCCACCATTCACCACGGTGTGACAGGCACGCAGGGAGTGATGGATAACGTAGGGTTGGCGAGGGTAATGCCGAAATAGAGGGGATTATAGGGAATTTTGTTACCATGACAACGGCTTGCCCAGAGGGGACTGACGTCTTGCATATAAATTACGAGTATCATTAGACGTTTAATATTTGATTAGTTTTGTGGATATTCAAAAAAAATTTAAATTATATGTATTTGTAAATGATAGTTTAATTGAATGATTAACATATTAAGTTTAGCGAATAGCATTAGACATTGTTTTTGCTACATTTATTATTACTATTACATAATAAAATATGACATAAATGTTACATTTATATCATAAAATACATGTTTAAGCCGTTACATTCGGCGGTAGTGGTTGGTTTTTGTCTGCTTCAAGGGAACATAGACTTGATATCCATATTAATAGTTATTATTACTATATAACTAGCGGTCCGTCCCTACTTCGTTCGGGTTTAACAATTAATTATTTACCACAGTCATACACTTGATACCACCTATGTCCATCTGTAATAATGTACCTTTTAAACGGTAAAACAATATTCGAAACAGCTGCCGTAGTTCCGGAGCCCAGTTTCCAGTTCAATACAATTTGCAAGGCGACACGGTATTCGGACCACCCGAGACATTCTCCATGAACACAATTCCTCGTGCGCCGCGCCCGCCGCCCCCATGTTCACCGATAAATTCACCGCGGACACTTATTCGACAACTTTGGTACTTGGAAACTTAAAGCGGCGCCGTGGCGAGCTGCTGGCGCTGTTTGGTTGCTGTATGACCAAAAATATGAACGACTCGAGCGATTGTATTGCGACCGCATGTCTTGTTGGTGACCCGGCGCCGCTTCGTTTCCATATATGCCAGGAGGTAACTGATGTAATTAGTTGTTTTAGCGTTTTATGGGTGCAGACAGACAGTTAAAATAATTTCAAAAAAGGTCAGTTTCTATATATATAGCACAGTGTACATTAAAATAGCCAAGAAATTCGGCCGCGTTACATTTGTTTTATGAGTATAGAATATCGAATACACATACACAAAGACTTTGTTTCATACCTTAGCATTGTAGTCACTCAGAGCTGAATTTTAATTTACGTAGACATTTTTAGTATGTATATTTTGAAGTAGTCGATTAAAAAGTAAATAACAACGACAGAGTTGTTTTCATCTCTTGCCTCGCAGCCTCTCTTTCGGTGCTAACGCACTGATAAATAATTTATTCACAGAGATAAAGAAATCAGTTTTTATTAATACCCACACAAAAAGTTTTACTTCTGTTTCGTATAAATAAAATTTTATTGTGTTGCGCATAAAATATACTTCTTATACTGAATACATATTTCGCTTCTCTGCGACAGGTTATATTATTTAGTAATTATCTGCTTTTCAATACGGTTGCCATACAAATGGAAAAGCTTTTGTTTAGTGACTGCAGTGCGTACAGTAACGCAACGATTGACAATAAGATCTTAAATGATTTAAAACACCTAAGCACGCCCAGCTCATGTATACTCAAATAATTAGTTATATAGGTTTTTTTTTAGCTTCGCTCCCTCCGTACCTACGATAAAAGTTTCCTGCAATGATGTATAAGCGAATCACATATTTTACCGATCCTACGTTACGTAAACGCTCCAAATTTTTATATTAAATTTAGCAACCGAAAAGAGCGCCGCTTTAGCCGGCAGTGTCGCCCACAGCGTCGCTTTTAACCATCTAGTACCAAACATGTCAACCGACGAGAACAGTCGAAAAAGAAAATAGCTTTGCTGATACGTCTCTTGTGCGGAACCAATTGGATTCGCGTTCAAAGTCGAAACTGCAGTACGAAAATTCCTTTAAATTCAATTGAATTGCTCGTATTGTAGTCGTCTCAGCGCTGCACACGGCGATACGTCGTTTGATGAATGGGACGTGTAATGCACTCTTGAAATTACTACTTACCTTATTAGTTCGGAGCCTCCGTTGCTTCCGGGTTGGGTTTTTTTCCGAGAAAAGCGAACGGATATCGGTTAATAAGTGTTTGGGTGTTCATGGACATTCACACGTAGAGGACCTTTCTCTGAGCTCAAACAGCGTCTAAGTGCAGTTATCAATATCTCTGGCAACCACATACACTGTCGCAAACATGAAATTATAACCTGGGATTTCTGGAATTTGAATTAGATTTGAACGTCACACATTCTCTGCCTCCAGGCATTACAACCTAAAGGATGTGGTTGCAAGCTTTGTGCAAGAGTGAAAATGGGCAGACTTCACGTAGGTACCTTTGAAAACTTCATGGAAATCGTTTAACTACGTAGTACAAGGTTTCTATGCGACGTTCTCCCTTATCAGATTAAACAATAGTTGGTCAAATATGAGTATTACTTATTTAGTGGCCAAATTATTGCAGTCTTAACCACTACGGAACCGAACTGACCCACCGCCAAACTATCGATGCCGCCATAATCCCTCTAACACCGGCGGATTAGTTCGGCTGTAATTGGATGAGCCATGTCGCTAATTAGCCAGAGGTGGCCGCGGATGTCTTGTCGCCCGAAATCACTTAACGTTTCCCGTGTGATGGAATTCATCAAGAACTCTGGAACGTACTCATCAATAATGTTGGTTCGAAAGCGCGACGGCTAAGTGAATTGTTAGTGACGGGCCACAATTACTTTATCCAACAACACTTTGTCATTTTTGGCACACTTTTCTGTAACTTCTAGGCATCTTCTCCCATTCCTGAGCTCAAGCCGTGCCTGATTATAGTGCATCCTACCCAAAAACGAACATGGCCAGGTTGGTGGCTTTTTACAGAGTGCAAATTTTGTGAGTTTGAATTTTGAGCATCTATTTGAAAAAATCTTTTAAGATTTGAAAGTTCCAATGTTATTACGGATGGACATAAAGTATATAATATCATGTATATACATACACCTGTACAAGTAATTGTTCAATCCGAACGAAGTCGGGGCGGGTCGTTATAAAGAAAAAATAAATAAAATAAACCCAGTTAACACTGAGTACAGACGTTCTTTATATACCCGATTGCTAGGTCCACATAAAATGTGTAAGAATTCAAAGATTGATCACTGAAACACCCAGATGAATCTCAGATGTTATTTTAATTAAAGAGCTTTTACAATTGTTGGTTCTAAATCACTTAACGTGATCTTTACCGCAATTTAATTTTAGCGGTCCTATTGACAGGCCGGGTGTATTAAATTGTTCGGGGGCCTATTGAATTCCGCCGGTACCTTCCTTACAGCATCTTAGCGCGGAGATGATTTATTATTCCTATACAAAAATTTTATCTCAATGGGTATAGCGTAGCCTCTAGGAGTATTGTTGAGAAACTCGGGTCGGGTTCAATGTTGCGGTTATTACAATCGATTTTATAGTATTAATTTTATTACTATAGAAAACGGTAGCACATAGAGGTGTTTATGTATGTTATTATGGATAGCGCACTTGTGTACGCAATCAAATATGCTCAACAATTAAATAAATGCTCACACACACAACTCCACTCTCACTCGCTCACTCACTCATGTCATTTATCTATCACATAAATCTATGCTCGGACCGAAAGTCGAAGGGTCCCGTCGTTTAGAAGGCAAGGTCGACATTAAGTGAACTACATGACCGTTTGTCTAGCCTTTGATAATTCATTTAAAATTAATTTTGTAAATTATCGCTTACTCGATTCGAACCCAAATTATCTGTCCAAGAAGTTGAATAAAAAACCACTAAATCCATTAGTACTTTAAATTTTAATAAACTTAACAATATTTTATTATATTTTACACACAGTCCTTCTTTCCACCCTCGCCTCCCTACCATGCCGTAACTATTTTAACTCACAAGTCAGACATAAGTTGCGTTACCACCCCACGTCGGAGCCATTAAGTATCCACAGATTTGGGCTAATGAGCTAAGTTTTGTAAGATCGGGAACTTCTTGATTAACATTATTTAAGTAGAGCTTTATAGTGGCAATTACATTTCAATACGGAGAAGTTCAATTCGTGCCGTGCCGTGTTTTTAGTACTTTACAAGCTGCCTGCTGAACCGTTCCAAGTTCTATCTTCGGCCGTAGCTACTCACGTGTGCGCTTACCGTTCGTCTTATTGTCAGGGTTGTCTCTCTATGAGATGATTTGTGTAATATAAATAGGTTGTTATTGGATCATGGTTAGATATTTGCGACCTAAGTATATAGGCGATTATTGTTTTTTTTTTTAATATTACTAAGTTTTATTTTATTTTAAATAAAACTTGGCTTTGCTAGAAATCCCTCGCTTCGCTTCAAGAAACCATTACACCCGCGAAGTACAACGTGCCCGCACTTCATTATTTTCAGGCATTTTATTAATATTTATATTCTTTTGTTGAAATTACTACAAAAGTCAAGCTGTCATATCTTTATTTACTACCCTTTTATCTGAACTTCTATGTTAACTTTTACCTCCTATCGGTAAGAATAAATTCATTATTCAAAATATAAATTATCCAAGGCATAGTATCCATATGTATAATTATCCCAGGTATCTCGCTTCGCTTCAGAAAAACCACGCTTTACGCTTAGAAATTACATCTGCATTGTTTTAGTTACGGGTTTTCTCGTTCAATTACTAAGAAATATATTAATTTATAACTTTTTTATGTATGGACAGATTGCAATTGAAAAACTTTAAATTTGATATGATATTTACTGCAATACATTAGCGAAAACCATGAGCGCCATGCGATCGCAGCGGACGCATGCGATTGGATAATATTATCCAGTGATATTACAATTATATAAATTTGACACCGATATGGGCTATGATAAGAGCAACAAATACGTTTAAACCATTGTTTTTGACCTACTCTTGCAATTCAATTCAATTAATTCAATGAGCTAGCTGATTCAATTTAATTAAAAGCTAAAAGATCTAGTTGCAAACGTGACAGCCCTAAGGTAGTTTAGATTGAGTTACATGCTGACGTCTGTCATAAGTAGGAAATAGAAAAGTAATTTTACTACAATCGAATTAAAGAATAATTCGCTTTGACGGACAGAACAATTATAAACTTAAAACCACTAATTTAAGATAGCGTTAGTTTTGACGTTAAAGGCCAACGAACGAGCCTTCGACGGTAAATGGACTCCACCGCCCATGAGCCACCGTAATACTAGGGCTGTCACTGACAGGTTGAAATTTAAAAAAATTGGGCGATAAAATCTTTGCAACGGCAACAGATTAAAATGGTTATAGAGCCAGATAGGTATTAAAATCTTAAATCTATACACAAACAAAGATTGTTTTGCTAAACTAGTCGCGCGCGCGTGTGTGTGTATCAGCTACATCCTTTTTATCAAAACTTTCACAAAACGATTATTATAGTAAAAGATTTAATGTGTTAACAACATAATCATTCTAGGTAGACAGTAGTCCGTACGTAACACCAGCCGGCAACCGGCGAGGTCGTCGTGTTGCGTGACGGCCGCGATCACTGCAATTATGTACTTGGAACTGTTTGACCGCGATAACTGCCAGCCAGAGATTATACTGTGGTGCGGTTCGTTCACGTTGTTATATTATACAATTTAATACAATAGAGGTTTTGTTATGACTTAATGGGGGCCGCGGACAGACCGTTCAGCAACTACGCATTGATAAGGCCGTGGCGCGTTGTTCTGGCCGGCAGGTGACTGGAGGGTACTAGCAGAACTTATATTTGCATCACGTCTCGAAACACGAATTAAGTATGTCTTGGAACACAAATTAAGTATGTCTTGGTTGATTCTTGCTATGTATATACAATTATTTAAACAGCTGCTTTCAAAAGTACTCACCAGTAGATAAAATTGTTTTCGTTGACGTGATAAAGATCGGCAAATAACCGATTGAAATACGAATGTATTGGAACCTGTTGTTCGCAGTAATCGTATTTAATCCCGAGGTAGAATAGAACGCGATAAACCACATTGATCAGTCAATATTATTCTATTCTTGTTTTTCGTTTAACGAAAACATCATTTGCATTCTAAAGTTCACCAATTCCGAGAACAGTTCGAGTAAGCAATGCAGCGACAAATTGCATCTAAACAAATCCTTTACTTACTGATAGGGTTACCATTATCAAATTATTTACAAACAGTATTTGTCCTATAATATAATTAAGTTCAATGTACACTAATACCAATAGTATAGTTTATGTGTTATAATGTTTAATCGTTTATCTTTAAAAAACTGGATTTCAACAGCTTAATCTCCTGTACATATTATCTGCAATTTGACGCAGGCCAACTCCCAATGAAACTA
The DNA here is from genome assembly GCA_003671415.1 of Megathymus violae. NCBI lineage: Eukaryota > Metazoa > Arthropoda > Insecta > Lepidoptera > Hesperiidae > Megathymus > Megathymus violae. The sequence continues at coordinate 994,871 of PDGT01000064.1, read as the reverse complement.
CTTAATGCTAAAACCACTTAATGTTAAGGTTTAATGGCATCTTCAACATGTGAGATATTAAAGTAAGACAGTCATCTTTACTTCGTTGGAAATAATCACATATAATAAACTTATTCTCGATATACCTCACACAGTACTCCATTCCATCCATACACAAGAAATCATACAATATGTACATTACACTTTGCTATTTTAACCTTCTATAACTTATTATTTTTTCTACAATTCCAAAACGTGGTAAGTCAATTAGGTGGATGTTGAGCATGGTGGATAGTAAGTGTGGGTATTAAACCGCACTAAGTTAGTAAAAAAGTTTGCATCCATTTTAAATTATACGAAAACATTAGACATATTTAGCAATTTCAGTCGTTCGCAATACGATTTATATATTGAGGCAAAATATATGTAAACACCGAAATATCCGATAATGGAAAGAGGTTCAGGAAATCAAATCATGCAATTCCGACCGCACGCCCCAAAATGTATTATGTATATTATTTTATGTACTTTCGATAAATATTTTGTCCCGACATAACGGTAGCGCATGGTGACTGTTGTACGACCAGTTTCTTACAATTCGTCCTATTACACCGTCTCACTCCCAGACTGCATGTAATGGAAAAGTGAATCGGGAGCAATGCAGTTCGCTTATGCATTTAGTTTCTCTACTAATCTCACTAAACTATTCGTCGTGTTGTCTGTTTGAACTTATAACCGTGTCAAAAAAGGAGATAATTGTCGTTTCATCTGTTTCCTTGGCATTTCACAACTCACAGAAAGAAAAATACTGTACAAAAATAAGAGAAAAGACACACACACACATACACACACACATATATACATATACATATGAGTTAAAATATTTTAAAATGTATAAAGGCACCCAAATGGTGGTTTATTCACAATTCCAATTTAACTGGAACCTTGTACATGTGTTGTGCATACAAAAATATTCCTAAAACAAAAAAACAACCCAACCGCAACGAAATGACACGTGAAAGATTAAAAAACGTAGCTCATTATTTCGACTACACCCACAATCTCATCCACCAAACTAGCAACTACATCGTTCGAACAGACCCGGTTGATGAATGTGCCAGACTTACTAAATAGCACATTAAGAACATTTTAGTAAAAAGCAGTCATAAATGCATGATTACGGTTGAAATTAGCATGGCATTATCTTTCATAGTAGCAGCCGCTATGAATTGTACGTCCCAACCAATAATTTGCATCCGCATTCCCACCCCCCCGTTTCCGCTTCGAGTGCACAACCATGTTTAGACACGAACGGTACAGACATACACAGACCGGCGGTCCGCGGTTGACTTTCATAAGATAAAGTCATAAAGTCAGATTCGGTGAAACATTTTGTATTGACAAATGCGGCTTGAGCTGCCAGCAGTTGTTAATACCCCGGCCGAGCTTCGTTCCGGGAAATATGTTCTCTCAGTCTCCAACTAAGAATCGCACGCGAAACAATTATTACACATTTTTTATCAGGCGTTACTTAGTTTTTTGTCTTTTATGTTTACACCATACAGATGAACCTTATTCATTAATCAATCTATCTACTAGTGAGATCCAGTACTTTATTTCTTACTTTTTTCACATTTACTGGCCGACAACGCATCAGTGATACCTTTGGTCGTGCTCATGTCCATGGCCGACGGTGACCACTTACCATCAGGTAGCTCGTCTGCTAGTTTGTCGGCTATTAACAGAAAAAAAAACTGAGAATAAGATCATAGCGCACATACACGGCTCACTTTATTTTCAGTAGACATTCCATTTTCAACTTTGGTAACTGGGAGAGCGAATCAGCGAAAATCTATCGTTCAAGACCAGCTAGCTTCACGAAGCTCGAGCGTCCACATACATATTTAATTTATTTCTCACAAGATTCACGCCGAACAGCATCGTCGATCGCGACGCTAATTTGCATTCGCCGCCGATACGTTGCAACAAATCCAGCTGCATGCGACGGCACCTTTCAGTACGTCTCGAGGCGTCAGCACCAGATTTCATTTATGTTACATAGCTCACAGTGTACATTTTATAATGTATCGTGTTGTTTTGCCTCACAGCATACTTACCGCCGGTTCCAGTAACCTATCTACCCTTAACTGCTGGTTCACAGTTATTTTATTTTATCTGTATTTATGTTTGTTCTCTCTTAAAAGACAGACTTGAAGCAATATATAAATTTAATGGATAGTGATACGCATCTATCTTTGTTTACTGAAACGTAAAAATTCAGTTACAGCTGCTGTATTACAATCTTTAATCGGCATAATTTTACCCAAGAGTATTTTGGTAGCCATACGATTAAAGTCGCATAAAACAGTTATAAAAGGAACGGTAATTGGCTTAGCGTATAAACTCTTATGATGTCGGTACATGTAGCTTTAAAATGGAACCTCCCGCGATAATTCTCGTCACGATTCTGAAGTCCATCTTGTTAATGAAATAGTTGAAAGGTTAACTAGTATATTTACATAGTCAACTTCTTACGTCTTTGTACTAATGAATAATAAACGTGCATACGACACAGGTACATACATAGTACGATATTTACTACCCGATCTTTTAATTTAAATATTTCAACATCTCGATGACAGCAATCTGAACCGGTCGATAAGTAATTTGATAATTACTCCAATAATATGTAAATAATAATATATGTATATGTCCTCTCTTGTCCTAAACTATAACGTTCTACATAGTATCCATGTCAGGAAACGGATATATGATAATCGATGATTCGAAACCCTCAATAAGGGCCATATGTCGTCAAAAACATGTTTTATACCTTCGGCAGTTTGGTGAGCAGTTCATCGAATAAGCGTCCATTCAAGGTCTTCCGTTAAATTCGAAGGGTTGCACACCACCAGTGTATTTTGAACTTTACGGTCTCAATACAAAGCTCGTAGCTGTCGCGTCAATTCACGTTATTATTTTTCTTTTGATCGATTCCTACGTCTTTGATGGCCTTTTTATACAGCTTCGTATAAAGACCACGGAACTACTGAAAGGTTTTTGATAAGCATTCTTATGAGTTTTAGAGTTATTTTACCTTTCTATGTTATAAGTACACGAATGGAGGAGAGAATAAAGAAACTTGTGGCTCTACGAGGGGACGATTATCTGTAACAATACACGAATCGAGTCACGAGAATAAGTTAAAACAATGTGCGTAATATCGCACGCTTAATCTTCAATGTCCTGTTCTTCTGCAAAAATCTGAAGTAATCGAGAAAGCTTCATATTCAAAGGTCATGGATTCAGTGTGGCAGAAACATTTAGTCTAGTTTTTGCCAAAGCTATTTTATATATATACTTGTCGTTTATTTTGGAGGTCGCTTGATTCTGTACAAGCTCAATACCAGCCACCATACAGTACTGGCGCTGCACCGGTGCACTATGTTAGGGTCCGTAACCGTTTTTATAGCAAAGCATTAAACAGGCCATCTGATAAACAGTCGCAACGCGTTGCCGGCCAACAGAAAACCTGTAAATGCGGCTTATTAACTGAAACTTGTTGATGAAATGAACGAGGAAGTAGGTACGTTGAAACTTGATGGATACTGAAATGAAGTGGACATTTCTAACAGTATTTTGACTTCTGCTTCGGCAGAGACCCAAGATACTGATCCAATTATATTTTAAACTATGCCATCATTAGGTGTATTGCCTTAGAAAAGTGATATCGTAAAATTCTGTGACTAAACCACATTAAAGAAAAAAGTAGAACAAAAACTAACACTCTACAATTAAAACGTGTTGATATTTCATTACTGATTTAAAGAGGTTTGTATTTCTATCCGTTTCTGTTTTCAGAGAAAATCTGGAAAAAGGAGAAAACGGGATGGAAGTCCGTTTATAAAAATATATTTATATGTCCCTCATAATGATTACTATAATATATTAGGTCACATTAACATATACTTTATAAGATTTTTCAAAAAAGGAGATTTTCAATTCGTTGTATTTTTTAAGTTAATTATCTCAGAGCTGCTTCATTCATTAAACAATTTGGAGAATTCTTGTATTTGTTCGAGAGGGTACAGTTTAGTCCTAATTAAATTTGAAGAACAAATACCACCTTTAAGGGTGAAAAATAGGACATGAAACCAAGAAATTCACATTCTTCAAATTGAAGTCGGGTTGTTTTTGTTAAAATATTTACTCGTTCCTTATTTACCTACTCCATGTTAATTAAACCCATCACAATTCGTTTATCAACTTCTTCCGTACATCATTCCGCCCACTAGATGCAAAGAAAATCATGTGGGACCAACTGATTGACTTTTTTTACATAACATAAGTTAATGCTCGACAACAATCCCACGTGACGGTGAGCGGCGATGAAGTCTAAGATGTTGAACGCACTAATTTATAAAAGCATATTCACTCTCTCTTCGGTTACAGACACACGTGGCCATACGAGTTCTTTTCGGGTGCGCTAACTGTTTGTGGGCGAACCGAGTGTCCCTAAGCGAGTCGAGGACGGGGTTATAAGTATTAGATAAATCTCCATATAACCAAAGTAGGGGACGTGTAACGACTAACAACTAATGACAAATAACGGGTTTATCGTCCGTATCACAGAAACTTGTAAAATAACCACAACATCTTATCCATTGCCAAAATCTGACAAACAACAAAATATAAACTTGGTACATAAAAATTACGTCAACTACATTGACATTTACATTTGATTTACTATAAACTGTATTTCAGTAGTAAAATGTTGATGTACCTGCAACGGGTTTTTAAGTTAAAAAATGATAAATTTAACGAGTGATAGCATGCATACATCGGCATTCTGCGTGTTACTGGATTGCGGCCTCGCTCGGAAAGAATAGAACTAGCTCAGTGTGATTCAGGGATGGTATGGATATGTATCCGAAAACGTAGCCGAATCCGATAAAAAAGTTTCGGATAATTTTAGTTAGCTACAGTCTAAATAAAATACGTTATGACAGTTTTCCACCGGCCGAGCCGATACACTAGTCGCGTCATTCTCTTTTAAACATTTTTTTCATTAATTAATTTTTAAGGCCATCCATATCCAAATCCGAAATTTCATATCCATACCATCCCCAGTGTTATCATTGATCTCGCTCTACCTTCCCTGATACTTTTTTCTTTTTCTTCCACTCATGTTGAACTTTTTGTTTGAATTTAGATCAACGAACAAAACGGTTGTTGGTATTAAAACTCACTACGTTATAACCGAATTTGTATTGCCATATGTTCTAGTGCTAAAATACTTTTAGTCTTACCGCGTATAATATCCTGTTACGTCGGGTTTCCCGCTAAGGGTATGAGATTTTTAAATAAATAAGTAAGTTTTCTGTACCACTTAATACTAATATATAAAGTACCGGTCCATTTCTTTTCCTGTTTTCCCCTTCTTCGAACTACGATGTTATTTTCTTCATGGAATATTATGAAACCGCAATTGAGGAATCTTTAATGCCGATAGCTTCAGAACAAACAAAAATCGAAAAGGGCATTCGAAAGAAAGGGCATTTGAAATGTAGTGACACACTGAGGACGATGAAGGGAATAGCATTAAATTCTAATTCCTTTGTAGCCTACGAACCCCGGGAGGTTCTCGGAACTGTGGAGAACTTAAATCTAGCTAAGCTGTTTAGAAGACTTTGTAACAAAGCGACAGGGACGCAGTTGGGACGCTTGCTGGTAAAGTAATGTAGGAGAACTGTGCTTTCTTTTATCCATTAACTAATGGCTACTGTAATGTACTTTAGCAGCACGGCGGAGTGTATTGTGATAAGAGATTTGTCACACAACGGGTACTAGATGTCACTGTCACTCAAGCGCCGACGGTGTCGGTGAGGCCCGAATATGTTATTTGCCTTTTCTTGATATTCGTTTAGAATAGATCCCTTTTTGTTACTACACATTTTACTTAAACCCTTGACCCATTTTTTATCTACTGTTTCAACGTAATAAGCCTTGTATTCGTGTGTGTGTGTAATTCGAGTACATGAATGACAAGGATGCCTAGACTAAATTAGTGTCGAAACCAGTTCCGCACAGGTTTAACTAAACTTTTGTAATTACCATATGTTGTTTAAAAGATGTGCTGAGGAGTTTCTTTCGCCGTTTCTTCTCCTCATTGTTAAAGCACCTTTTCGAAACGGTGGTAGAAGCAAAAAATGACGTTCATAAGTGTATTTACTGAATACCTGTATGATTAAATGATTTTGAATTTGAATTTGTATGCACAGTCCGAAGTTTGCGAAAGTCACAAGTTATGACGTGCGAGGCGGGAGCATTGCAGTCGTGATTTCAATGCAGTTAATGAATGAAAAACGTACTGCCCTCAAAGATCAAAATTAAAAACCCATTGATTAAGCCGCTACGGTCAGGTGTTATATATTTCATTCATTAATTAACTTGTTTTAGAAGCAGAAAATGCAGCATATATGTCTGTCATCGACTTCAAAATGCGTTCTACAGAGTGACATAGAAAATCTATATTGTACAGTGCAACAGTGCATCTGCTGGGGTCAGCATTACCGCGACAAGCGCGACAAAATTTAGTTTAATTAATATGTTTTTTAGTTAGTTCGCGATCAGCCAGCAAGGGCACGCGTGCTCGCTCCTTTCACTCCATTATATGTCATCTAGTTATATTTCGGGTAATACAGTCTACGATTATAAACACGTGTATTATTTACTTTCTACTAATATACTGAGTCAACAAGAGCTCGTACATATGTAAAACATTAGACATAAATATAACATATTATAAAACTCTTAAATACATTGACCTGTATACAGTATGTATACCTGTATAACTTGAACAAAATTATTAAGTGACCGGCTTAAACAAACAACTCAAAATACGAAATTGATGTACATCTCATAATGCATTTACATTTATTTATATTATGTACATACATTCCACTATCGGTGTATATTTGGTAGGTTTATGTACTAAACGTCACAATAAATGTTCATTGTGCGTATGTTCTTAGTGTTTTCGCTCATCATGTTGATTTGAGAACACGAAGATTGTGGAGTGGATTGTGGATCAAAAGTGAATGCGTTGGTAATATGATCACTATTAATGTACACTACACAATGTGATAAATGCCACCGAATTAACAAATTTGAATAGCGAATTCTGGAAAAAATTACCGTTAATACATAAGCTAACAAAAATTATTTTATCGTATAAAATTGCCTAAAATATCTTTAAGTTTTATCGTTAAGTTTCCAAACTATACCTTGTATAATTATCATATAATATTTATACAATCTTCGCAGGCTCACTTCGCTGGATAGATGATTATCAGATCTTAGCTTACTTATTAAACACATCTGAACTAAACCAATATACGGTTTCATGGCCTGTCATCCTGACATTGACATTTGTATACTGATTGTTGCATTTCGCATTGCGGCAGGAATACATGGAAAGCTCGACAAACACATTAGAGTTATTCCACTGTAATGTTTATTAAACGCTTAAAATAATAAATAATTTGTGTAAATACGGACCGATCATATTAAACATTGTATATTATATGTAAATAGGAAACGGCCGCGATATTGAGACGGATCGTCCAAAGTGCGTTTATTTCATTTATCCACCTACAGCATAATACTTTGTTATTATAATGATCGAATGCCTCTCAAGGTAACACAGTAACGCGTTCTTTGTGTCCGAACTCCCACAGGAGTCGGTCACTAGGGTACTAACAGATATATTGTATTCAATGCAACCGGCTTGCTTCACACAAGCCAATGTCTGTATGTAGGTACAATGAGCATCAATATTATTTTTCTATTGAAGTTATTATTTTAAATCCAAAAGATTCAGATTTTACCGAGGCTACGACTTTCCCGCTTCCTCTGCGAGTTACCAATACGCCGCTGCAGTGAAACTTGCTACAAAGTTATTCTTCCGCTGACATGTATGCAACACATAAACGTTTGTTTTCTAATCTCGGGTGTTCGTTGTCTCGTACGTTAATCTCACCCACAGAACAGTAAATGATGACAGATGTGTGAGATGAGCTTTTATTGATTTACTTGCTAGTAAATCCCCTCCGACTTCATTCGGGTTGTACAATTATGTATATTTATGGTTATTCTAAATTTTATGTTTTTTCCCTTGATTAGACATCGTTAGGCTTACTGATGTTTCATACAGGCTGTCATGTGCAATCACGCGTTATCACTACATACCAGCTTTCATGAAGATCGATCACGCCGTTTTTGTGTTATAACAGAACATGCAGACAAAATTTATCTAAATGGTCAAATCGATGTCAGTGAGCCATAAAACTAATATTTATCATAAAATTTGACATAATCAGACAGACATAATGAAACATGCAAGCCTTTATTGAAATATATACTCTTAAATAGCCAGCTTATCGAGTTCAATGTTACTTTGAATTTCATCAACTAAAACGGAACAAAATATGAAATATATAATCTATTGATGTTGATTTAAGAAGCGAATTGAATATCTTATCAAGTAAAATAAATTCTTTAGTAAAGTTCTCGTCTTTGTTACCTACCTACCGAGGGTACCGACGGAACAAAAGACTTCACGGTTATTTTTAATTGTTCCTGTTTAAGTAATTAACAAGTACCCTCCTGCCACTTGCTGTACACGAAGCCCGCTACTATGTTCCGTTTTGTTACATCAGGAAATACACGAATAAAACCCCATTGTACATTGTCCACTCGGTCATAGACAAAGACAGCACTTTTTCGTAATAGCATTTAGATACGAAAATCATAAAAAGCTATTCCGCAAAAATTTGGAAACGTTTAAAAAGAAGACAAACTCAGAATTGCTTCATTCATACATTAACCTTTCAAAGCCCACATTGAAACGTACTTCCTACTGCACTTACCTAAATTACATCGATCTGGTCTAACCGGTTCTTAGTCTTCTAAACCCAGCCTTTTGGATCTCTCTGTCTTCAGATCCAACCGGTCTGAATGCATCCTATTCTCCTTTGGCAAGGCGTTTCGAGGACATTTTTTCTTTGAAAATTATCGCCTCTTCTTCCGGTTAATTCTACGAGCTACGTGAGTAATCTGTCCGTATACGAATTTCACCATCGGTATCATATTTACTTTACTGCATAGAACACAACCTTTTTATATTATATAACGGAACCGGATTTTGATCTCGAAAATTTCAGACATGCATGCGTATGATAATTAAATATTTATTCACAGACCATGAACGTTTCGGATTTCAATATAGCGTGTGTATTTTTTCATTGGGGTGGCCTAGACTACTCCACCCCCCTTTCCTCAATCCCATGCCAGCTGAACAGGGTGTCGTAAGAGACAACAGAAGCCAGCCTGCTTGGTGTCATCAATATTATCATCATCAAAAATAAAACATAAAACATTCATAAAAATAAAACATAAAACATTCATAAAAATAAAACATAAATATTTAATACATAAATATAATGTAATATTTCGCTTACACTATTCTAAGACGTACAAGATTTTCAAAGTTCTAGATGACTGTACCAACGCCAACAATCTTTATATTTGCCCCAACAATAATCCTTTATCAATAATCTTATTCCTATTACGGCTGATACCGGAAATCATATAATACAATTGTGAGATGACTCAGTGCTCGAGTCAAACGAAGAACTATTTATAAGACCGTGTGCGTATTGTTGTTGTCGTGATGAATGTCCATGCTATAAATATCATTTTAGATTATCGATAGATTTTCACTATCTCGAGTGGGCTCGTAATTGTTGCAAATGATTGTGAAATGATCAGACAGGCCACTCGATGGTAAGCAGTCAACGCCACCAATCGGTGTCCGTCTTTAGACATCACAGACTCATTACCGATCCAAAGAATGAGAATAACCTGCCATACTAGTTCTATATCAGTAAAATCGATTTCAAACACATTGTTGATTTTAGCCGAAGGTAGCTATCCAGATAAAGAACCCTCCCATCGCGGCCGAGTATCGTCATGGATTAATCAGTTACAACACCCGACGACATTGCACTAGCCTTGTAGCGTTCATATCAATGAATTGGCCTAATTGGCCGAATCTCACTTGTGTTTAGGGTTCGATTCCCGGCTAAAAATATTTGTATGGCAGACAAATATTTGTACACAAATCCTAAATAAATGAATGAACGAATATTTATTTGTGGTAATTATGATTACACTGGTTACGTATATCATAATAAGCCATTATTTACAACGTGCAAAGTTTTTAAGTTATTACTTAATTAATTATTAATCTAAATAATAAATATATAAATGAACTAAGTTAATTGAAGAATAATTAATACAATGTGAATGTCTATGCATATGTCATTCCAATGTCAATATGATGAATTTGTTTCTCATTGTAATAGTTAATTACTTTTTAAATAAAATGCACTATCCACTATCTTTGTCATTTGTGATAATTCTTATGTACATCCATGCCACGTGTAACACAAGGAATTCTAGTCCGGTGATAAGTTAACATAAATAAATTTTATATACCTACACTTCGTCCAAAGTGAACAAAATTTCAAAGGCATTGGAATAAATTCGATTTAGCCGGTACACAGCTGCCTCTCAATATTTTACAACAGCTTGTGTTCTCCGATCGCATCACTACACGCTGCGTGCAAAAATTTAATGGATGTACAGAGGGAGCAAATATTGTCCCCGTTAGATGTTTATAACCTTCTATGTATACTGGGACGAGCAGACCTCAATTCAGATATGCATATATTGATCTAATTTATTTGTTACTTGTATATATTGTCGAACCGTAAAGAGTTTCTTGGCGCTACGCGACATTGACGCTAAAAGTTACGTCTGGTAGTCGACCTCAGCGCAGTCGATTTGTATTAGTCGATACATATCTGAAAAAAGAGCAGACGTGACGACTGATAATTCCACAATTTGTAACCAACAGTTCGATTTCATCAGAAAGTTGAATCTAGGAGCATACACAGCACGTCACCGGTCGCAGATGTATCGATAGTTCTAATGGAAATCGGGAAAGAGAAATCATTCAGAGTTGGAAGTGGCCTCACTTAAAATTTGTATCAACGCGAGCGTTACCATAAGTATAATTTCTAATTTTAAAACAGAATTGAAAATTAGAAGTGATTGATAAAACACAGTAGATGTATAATTCATAACACCTGCGATAAACATTGTTATTTAAATCCTGACCCTCGAATTAGGACGATTACCTATGTTGTGAGTGGCATTGCCAAATAAGTAAAAAATAACAGATACCAAAGACCCGAGAACAAACACTTATCTGGCACATAAATTAAGCATTACGCATTAAAATACAGCTTATATGTAGGTTAAAGGATATTATAGTATAGATGAACACTTAATGACAAGGACGCTTGGAAATCATAGTGTCGAAACCAGCTCTGCGCAGGTTTAAACTTGTTTTGTAATGGCTATAGGTTGTTTAAAACATGTGTTGAGGAGTTCCTTTCGCCGTTTCTTCTCCTCACTGTTAAAGCACCATTTTGAAACGTTAGTAGAAGCAAGAAATAACGTGCATAAGTGTATTTACAGAATACCTATATGATTAAATGATTTTGAATTTGAATAAATGTTTGCTCGAGATGCGATTCGAACTCGAGACACCTAGACTGTTAGGAACACCAAATGACTGAGCGACTGGTTCGTATATGAATAAAAAAATTTAAAGGCATTATATAATAAGTCATTGTAAGTACTTTTATACTATCCAACAAAGCGAAGGCGAGTTTCATACATGTATTATAATTGTATAATTGCTTCTCCATGAACTAAACTAGTTCACAAAACTACAGAAAGCGATTCCCTCTTAGACAATTTTCCACTTTTATATCTTCAAACACCATAAACACGTTACTATTCAGAAGGGGTTCCCTGGGATTTGTTAGGCGTTACATTATTAAGCAGGATAAATGTACCGTACCACCCTAATATTTGAGGGATCTTAGGAAACGAACCCTTAAGATAAGACAACTCGAAGTCCCAAGCTTAAAATGTCAAGAAATTTCCTATGGAGAAAATTGAAAAATTCTTCGTTGAATACGAATAACTGAGAAAAGGGAATTTTTGATGTTAATGCAAGATGTCTTGTCAAATTGTTTTCGCGTTCAAAGATGTTTATTTTTGAAATTGCTATAAGAGAAGCTATTTTGTTATGGATTGTTTAAGTGTTCCTAACGTAAATAGCAAAATTAAACTTAGTTTAAAAAGAAACATTTATCAGTGACGCATTTAAATGAATCCAAAGTTGAGGCGTTTCTCAATCATCGAAGAGTTCCGCATCTAGATTTGTAATAAAATCAGCCCCATGAATACGAAATTATTGTACCTGCATCAGAAACGTACTTATAATATTAAGTGGCTTCTCTGCTTTAAGTTAATAGTACCAGTCGATAATGCAATACCAGTCGGTAATACGTTTGGTGTTACGGATGTCAATGACCAGTGATGACCACTAACCATCAGGCCATCCATCTGCTGACAAACAATCGGCATAGAAAAGAAAGGCCTAAACAGCATTAACAAATACTCGAATTAAACGTAATAATTAAAAAACTTTAAACACACGTTATACGACACCAATGCCATCAACGGCATTTATAATTTAAAGAGACTGCCCATTAACGAAGGTGGATTTGTAATGGCATGCATTGTTAAGCAGGATAAATGTTCCACAACACCCTCACCTTAAGGGAAAGGGAGAAACGGCAATAGTCGTTCAAGAACACGGTAAAACTTTACTAAGGATTAACTGACGAAAATAAACATCCTATTAACAACACGAGTTTCAATGGCACTGAGTAACTCGCGAGGGAAACAAACGGAGTAACAGCGGCACCTATATGCCAGATTTTATTAGTAAAAGTTTTCGAAACAGTATTTTGGGAACAGGAGAACAAGTTGCTTGTTGTAAAAGCTTTTTATCTATACTAATAAATAAAATTGAAGTGTCTGTTTGTAATAATAAAATAACCGCTGTTTATTACATGCATATGAATGTATATACGGTACATATACCAAAATCATTTTTTTTACAATTTTTGTCTGTCTATTTGTTCCGGCTAATCTCTGAAATGGCTGGACCGATTTTGACAGGACTTTCACTGATTTCTACTAAATAACTTTTTTGTTAAATTCCACGCAGACGAAGTCGCGGGCACGGTCGTTCCATAAACACCGACTGGTCCGATCTTTTTTGCCGCACATACAAATTGTCAAACGAGCATCCTCCTGAAGTATTCCTGGAGCGCTATAAAAAGGAGTTTTTCGAAAAAGTTGTAAAAATAATGCAACGGTAAGTCCCCCGGTGTTAAGTTTGTCCACAGACGACGGTGACCACTTCACCTTCCGTGGAGCCGTCTGTCTGCCTTTTCGTCTGCACTCTGGATATAAAAGAAGAAGCCTATCTCCATACAATAATTTAATTAACTTATTGTAGTTAACTACCACCATGTACGAGTACTATGGAGATTAATTTAAGAGGTAGTTTTGCTTCGTGTATTCTTCAATTGTTTGGTAGGGTGCAACACCACACAGCAGCAGAAGCTTGGAAGCTCGGCTTGGACTTAAGACTAAGTTCGGTAATTCACACAGTTAAACATATGAATTCTAAAGAGAAATATGCACGGTTAAACGTATAGTGATATTAATATTTACGTGGTAGATTATGTTATTAATGTAAAGAATAATAGACTGTAACTAAACTAATATTACATAACAACAAAGTAAATATAACTCAAGATGCTTAAAAAGAACGTTATATTTCACTTGACTGCAAAGAAGTTTAAATTAAAAAAAAAACAACAAATCTACATATTCTATTCGACAAGATTGATTCGACAGAAGAAAAATCCAAGTACACTTTGTCAACTTCTCACTTCAAAAACAATCTCAAATGAAAGCACTCCGCGTTTCAAATTAAACACCAATTTAATAGGTAGCAATAAAAATTCACAACTTTGACTCATTAATTTTAATGTTTCAGGAAAGAGAGAGGAACTTGCTGAGATTTTTGAGTACAAACTTTAAGACAACCGCGCTAAGCAAAAAAGCTCCGCGAGCAACATTTCTCCCACTTCAAGTTTGGAGCGAGGAAACAGTAATTACGAAAACATCGTGTCTCTCAACACAGAGACATTAAACACGGCCCTTTTCATCTCACTCCTTAACTCCTAATCTGTTTTTGATAAAAGTAAAGCAGGCTTTCAATTCAATATAAAATAAAGTTGAAATATTTTTTAAAATATTGTTTTTAATATATCAATAAAGCTGTAACCCGTATTGGGGCGGCTTAGAATACTCCCCCAATCCCATGCTGGCAGAACAGGGTGTCGTAAGAGGCGACAGAAGCCAGCCTGCTTGGTGGTAGGGCTTCGCGTAAGGATTATATTATCAGTATTATTATTAAGTCATTAATATTATTAGTGGTATTATTATCTTTCTGTGAAGCCTGCCTGGCTAGCTACCACCCTCCCGCTTGAGTCAGCCGCCAAACGACTCGTCGTGTTCCGGCTGGGGGCTTGAGAGCTTGCTTTCTAACCTTCTTCTCATTTCCTGGCCGATAACGCATCAGTGATATCTTTGGTCTTGCTGATGTCCATGGGCGACGGTGACCACTTACCATCAGGTGGCTCGTCTGCTCGTTTGTCGACTATTAACATAAAAAAAGCAAATGCAAATTCACGATCATTACATTATAGTATAGTGAAACATAATATATTATAATATATTCTGTAATTACGTGTCCCACTGCTGGGCTTGTGTCTTCTTGCACAACGTGAGAAGTAAAATATGGTCTTTATTTAAGTTAACCTACCTAATTGGAATACAGATTCGACAACAGTGACCAATGCTATGCAGATTGGTCGATTTTTTACATCTAGTAGAACGTAACCATATTCTAGAACTCTCCGTAGGTTTTATCACGATATTTTTCTTCACCGAAGCAAATATTAACTAACTTCTAATACTCGCGTATCAATGAATATAAAAAAGGTGTTGGTCTTATGATACCCTAGCGGAAGATCGATTTTCAATATCCTAGGCTGCTACTTCTTAATTGAGCACATATATAATAGAAATGGATCATTAAAATTAGAAGATCCTGTAATCTAGGTGAGCAGAGGAGATACTTTCTTCAAAATATGACGGATTACTGTTTCTTCTTGAGACGTGTCTGTTCATGATGTGTTGAATGTGTCCATTTAACCATCGACACCGGGAATCTTAACCCGTCATTGTGAGATAGTATACGTACAAGATAAGAAAAACCTCATCAATGATTCAACACGCCATCATTGTCAACGACAACGACCCGAGCGTAATATTCTCTCGCTCCTGTAAATTTAGGTAAGTGTTGCCATAAACGAAAATTTATTCAATGGAACACAAAAGTGTGCTATGCAATAACCGTTTAGAAGGATTCATAAAGATAAAGTCGAGTGGCAGGAGCCGCGACGGGCTTTAAGCGCCATATCAATTAACAGAGTGACGGAATAGAAATTCTTACACGAGTGATGCAATTGCAGCTGTGGGCATAACTCGGGCAGTTGATGACTTTACCGGAGAACACACTTGCGACAAAATAGTCGATGATCGTGTTGCAACGTTCCTAAAACTAAGATAAGTGGGATTTAATGTCGTTTGGTTGTTGTTGGTATAAAACGATTTATATGTAGATTTTAAATCTCAGATTTTCATTAAATAAACATTTTAGGCTGTAATAATTTATTTTCTGATCAATTAGACTACATAAAAAATATTTGTTTCTTTATATTAACTAGTTAACTCTTTCACTACTTTTTATAGAAATAAAATTTGATTAAATTCTTAACTTTTTTCTCTAATTTAATAACATTGAAGTAGTTTTTTTTCATTTCGAAAGGACGTAGGTTTTAACTTTCTTATAATTATTCCATTCATAAAATATATTATAAAATAAAAAAAATAGATATTTCCAATCTTTTTATTATGTCAATAAATTACATCTATCACCAAAATATATAATATATGTATATTCCGTGCATTACTATCAAAGCTATCGTGAGTTTCAATTATTTCTATAACAATTACATCATTTTAATGTTACAATATTAATACACTTCATGATTATTATAATCAACTACATATGCAGACATGCTCCATGTAATGCCTGTGCTTTCTGTCCCCGGCCAGGCTGGTCCATAGTGATAAGTGTCGTCGCCACTCGCTACCGTTAATGCATAACAAAAATACCACCGAGTTTATTTTATTTTATTACAAAATTCTTCATAGAAATAAAATATACAATAGTGAATGAAACGGTAATTAAAGATGAAGAAACGAAAGAAGTACATTTGAACCGTAGCGATTGGCGGACGATGATTTCTGCATGCACCACTAAAGCGGCGTATACAACGGTGAATTCACATATGTACGTAAATTTTAACTTTTGTTGAATCAAACTCTTGAACTTTCACAACTGAATTGTCAAATCTGTGAACATAAAAAAACATAGGGCTCGCAACGATTGCAAACGTGTTTTATTTATTTTTTAATTTGTATATTATTTTCTGGATATAAATAAAAAGATTTTCAATTTTGCCTAAAAGGTATGTTTTCTGTAATATTATTTCAGCGACATCGAGCGAGAAAGCTGACTATGTCATAGCACATTCCTCTACGCTGAGATTCAGAGGTCAGCAATAACGCCGGAACTTTAATTGAATTTCTCTCATCGTGGCCATGTAATCTTGACGAGTCCGTCATACACAAGAAAGTCAGAGTTCCATTAATGGCTTCTGACATTCCCATTTGCGAAATGAAAAACTTTAGCGGTCCTATAATTTTTTTTAATTGCGTCACTCTATTGCATTATTGCTAACGTTTAACGATGTGAGATAATCATTTTGTCACATTTCTTTTTTGCGTATCAACATAAAAAAATATACGATATTTGATATAATATACAACCAGCATTCGAAGTTCGAGCGATCTCCTTCCGGGAACCGTGTCGTAGATGATGATATAAGAAGAAAGGTAAATGAAAAGAAGAAGACGGAGAAATGATGATCCATAACTTGAATCTTGAACTAATTGTGGGACTGAATTCCTCTAATGAATGGACGAAAGTAATTTCATAGTTATATTTATATATGTGTAGAATAGATAGGAGCACACAAGATCAAGTATAAATAATTACATATAGTCATTAATATTATTACTGGTATTATAGATAGTTAGCTGTCTTACGCCTGCTTGTGTCATCCGCCAAACGACTCGTCTTGTTCCGGCTGGGGGCTTGAGAGCCAGCACTTTGTTTCTAACTTTTTTCTCATTTCCTGGCTGACAAATTCATCAGTGATACCTTTGGTCTTGCTTATTGACTTATTGTCCATGGGCGCCGGTGACCACTTACCATCAGATGGCTCGTCTGCTCGTTTGTCAGCTATTAACATAAAAAATATAAGTATTGGAATTAAAAGTGAAAATCATCAGCATATGATAATAAGACGAAAAAAAAATTGAAAGTTAAATTACATGTTTCCATTTGTCGTCTTTATGACATATACTCATACCTTTACGTTGACCACATTTTCACGTTTAAATAGTTTCGTTTTCGACACACATACTGGTTAAGAATGCATGAATGAGTGGAGAGTGGTTTTGCGAGTGAAATGTCAATGTGATTTGCGGTGTATTTGTTTAAGGGATTTTTTAATGCATTCTAAAATTGTGAAGCGAAACTTTCGTTATATTAACTAAAAACAGCGAAGCCTTCGTTGTATTCACTAAAAACGCTTCCCACACTTTTATTAATTATTTTTAAGTTGTTTTAGTGAAATATTTGGATAGCATCTGCTCTTTGATAAGAATATTGGCAATGAAGATTTCATTGTGCTTTAGTACTCCATAATAATGCTCCAGTGCGCAAGACGTTTAGTAGGGCAAGACTCGTTGCAAAATTTAAATATTAATGATTTAGAGCTATAAACTCCCTGATTTAAATGGATGAAACATTGACATGCGAAACGAGTCATTCTTAGTCAAATGCTTATCTAAAGTCGCAAAAATTTGTTCACTATACAGAGTTTAATACTCACAAAATTGATTGCGAACAGGTTTAACTTGCGCGATTTGTCGTCCAGTCGTAAGTTAAAGCAGTCGAGACGGGCGTCGCTAACCGAGCTAAATTATGCAAGACCAAGACCCGAGTAAGTGGCGAAGATAAGGGGGCAACAGTCGGTCGGACTCTGTCTTGCATACAGAAATTTGAATGAATTTTACTAACAATTTTAACTTTTACCACATTTTAAACATGAGTCATGATTTTGTCAACTTCTTGTGTCTTTAATACCCGTATCCATAGTTTAGTTCAAGATTTTTCGGATTGAGACGAATTACGGTCAGGTCTACCACGCTAGCCAATTGCGGCTTACAAGATGAAACACTCTTAAAAAACGTGCTTTTTGGTAAAATCAAAAACATGAGCCCCCTCGCATTGCACTTATGAATTACGTTCCAAGATGCTTAGTGAAATGAAATGAAATAATATTTATTTGAAGTAGATTTTCACAAACTACGCCATCGCTTCAACAAATAGTAAAATAGTTATGTAAACTAATAAAACATGTTATACAAAATAGATAGCTTTTAAATGCACTATTCTTGTATGTCCATTCGATACTAATTTTAGGACAATGAAAGACTTTTCTTGTGAATAATTTTCTGCATTTCCTATCATCAAAAATTTGTATTGGAGCAGGGTGTCGTTAGAGGCGACAGAAGCCCGCCTGCCTGCCTGGTGGTAGGGCTTCGCGTAAGGTTTACATTATCAGTATTATAATTAAGTCATCAATATTATTATCTTTCTGTAAAGCCTGTCTGGCTAGCTAACTAGTGGTAGCTACCATCCTTCTGCTCGACTCAGCCGCCAAACGACTCGTCGTGTTCCGGCTGGAGGCTTGACGGCCAGTACTTTCTTTCTTCTCTATATCTTGGCGGAGAACGCATCAGTGATATATTTGATCTTGCTGATGTCCATGGGCGATGCTAACCACTGACCATCTGGTGGCTCGTCTGTTCTTTTGTCGGCTATTAACTTAAAAAAATGTAGATGTTTTTACTCCTTTTAATCCTCCGCCCTCTCCTGTTTTATCTCGGTTAACCTGACTGATGTAATCTCGGAACACGCTATATTTTTAAGATCTCTGTAGATTGGTGCTTATTTATTCAACCACTAAGGTTTTATCGGTTTAATGTGTGAATTTTTAATATTAACGCCATTTTGTTTTCGGGAATAAGTCTTGATTTTTAGATATAAGCATCGTCTTAAAGCTTTGAGATATTTGTTCAAGATAAAAATATATTATCTTTAGTAATGTTTATAAATATGCAAAGGCGTTAGCAACTCCCACGTTATGACCACGTCTCATATTTACAAAGTGTATCGGGCTTGAAAAGTTTTATTCTCGTAGTCGTACATAAATCTCAATTTCGAAAGTTGGCGAATCTTAAGTACGAATTTTACGTATAAATTAACAAGGAATTAAACTGATGAAAATGTGCTGTTTGGTTTCTAAATTAATTGGAGCTTCTTCGTCGCGACTCACGAGGGATCACTCTCTCTCTCGTTAATCTTGTTGTGTTATAAGTGTTTTGAATTACAGGGATTTAGTTTTCCATAAATGTTGTATTTTATCTCCGTGTGCTAGATAAAATACAACCTTTTCAATATGTGACGTGACACATCTTCGAGAATATGCACAGTCAGCAGATAAATTAATATTTTTATCGCAAACCCTTTTCAATGCGAACATTTTTGCCTTAATGTTTTCGAATATTAACATTACCAAAATAGAAAATTCGGATTCGTATAATTATATGGGGAGCCGAACTGTAAATGTGTGCAGATGTATTGAAAATTAGTTTTTCTTATGGTATACGATCGTGCAACTCCCAAACTTTATGCAAGTTAATTTTTGTTTTTTTTTTGAGTTGTTTTTGTTGAGCTTAATGCACAACGTTGCTCCAATGCGGATTGGTGTAGGAGTTAATGGCCAATGGCATGGCTTAACGATTGCTATATGATGATACCAATCATGACGGCGTAACGTACCCTCCAAAGCATAGAAGCGCTTAAAAAATTCTGGCACTAGCCATCAGTTGTTTAACTCCATCGACCGCCATCGATACTAACCATCGGGCTGTAAGCGTTTGGTACATACATACATACATTGTAGTGTTATAGTAATATTATACAAATTAAAAATGAAAGTTATCATGATGACAATCATTTAGGACATTTGTCAAATATTTGACAACAATAACAAAACATTAAAAGTAATAAAATATGTATATAAAGAAATTACAGAATAAATGGATAAAAGATACAGGAAATTATAAAAGAAGTTAACCAAAGGAGTACTATAAGAGTTACAAACTATGCGAGTACCAAAATACTAGATAAAAAAACATGTAAGTATCTAAATACTACAACATTGGGAAAAGGAAAGGAAATTTATTCGAATTTGGTTTTTACAAACATTCCCTGCTGTAAGTCGTCCCGGTATAAGAAGCCGCAAGGAACTCTCAAGGGGTTTTTTCCTACTAACAGTCACAGACATCGTATACTAGTTTTATGTCTGTAGATAAAACTACATGGCTATATATTCGATCAAATATCGAGTAGATAATCTAATATTATATTTGACTCACTATCTCAAGAATTTCGTTCCTTATCTGAGAATATATATTCCCACAAAAACATTTTGTGAGACACCAAATCTCGAATGAAATTATTTAGCCATAAAAAGTAATGAAACGAATGATTTTGGCTAATTATATGATTCGCTAAACACATCTGGCGGTTAGGCCAGTTGTTAGTCTACTTGTGCTTATTTTATTTTTAATTAAAATCAACGAAATAATTTAGGATTCGGATCCTAATCCGGATTTATTATTACAAATACAATAAAAAAGGATTAAAACGACATTTTACTTTATTAGCATTTTATAGTTGCAATAAAACATAAAAAAATCCTACGATTATAAAGTTATATTATTATTTCTTAACCATTTCATCATAACATGTTAGTAGTCAATATTTTTTCACATAGAATAAGTTAATGGTCAACAACAATCCCACCTGATGGTGAGCGGTGATGAAGTCTAAGATGTTGAACGGACTAACTTATAAATAGCCTATTCACTCTCCTCTTGAAGACTCCCACATCATACGAGTACGTAGTCGGGAACACCGACGCGGGCAAGCTATTCCAGTCCGCTACAGTGCGCTGTCCGCATGACAAATGACGACGCAAACTGCTTCGACCGTTGAGTCGGGATGTTCACGAATAAAATAAATAAATAATTTAGGAAGAATACAGGTAAGCGCTAAACATTGTACGTGTGGTATAAGTACAGAAGCTTCATACATAGCATTACGGAACATAGTGCTCTGAAGCCTCTCCAAGTGCTTCCGGAGGGAGTGGATGAAAATTCAACGTTAAAACATTTCCACGTGAAACCATTTTCACTTCGAAAATTATAATGTATGACAATTAAAAAGAATCGGCGTATGATAGAAGTGAAATAATTTAAAGCAGCAGTAAGAGTTCGAATACTACACTAATGGAAGTAACATAACATTTTTAATCATTTTAAAAATGTTTTCATTTAATTATTAATGATCTCTTTTACAAGAATTCGCGAACACAATGGATGATTACAGCATCCATCCCCTAATTAATAACAATGGATTTCCCAAAAAAAAGTCTGATATTATTATAGTAAGCAAAATGTTAGTAATTTAATATTATTACTTTGGTAAAGATACACATAGTAACAATACTTTGTGACGAATTTTACAGTGATAATTTAAAGCAGAGTAAAGTGTCTCAACCTACCCTTTTAGTATAGTAGACATATGCAGTTACGCCCAATGGAACAGCTGTTGCGTTATAATGACTGTAATATAGATTCACAGGTGTATTGAAATAGGTGCGACCTATTCTACTGTTACAGCTAATAAATTAATTATAAGATTGCAATCACACGTTATCATGTACTCCCACACACTTCACTATGACATGGGTACTCATGATACTTGTTATACGATATTTCGACCTGTTACATTGATATTTGCCACGGTAAAACTGTTTTCCGAGTTTATAATTTACAAGATTTCATAGTGCTTACTTTAAATCGGTGGATTCAAATTTTTCCCCTGCTTATCTCTCTTACGGGTAGATTATCGAAAATTCCTTCCCTAGTGGGTTTCTATGCCATAAAAGAAATACTATAAATTTCATGTTTTTAGCTTCCGTATTTAGGTTCTGCGATGTTGAATCAGTCGGTCAGTTCGGGCATGTTTTTATATATACAAACAAAATAAAAATCATGAGTACCCGTGTCTTTTTAAAAATAATAATTTAACCATGGCATGTTTAAAAATGTATTTTTTAGGTATTTATGTACAGTTAAATAGTGATTTGAAAATTACATTTTTATAAATTCACTGTTGATGTTTGTGCAGATCTTACAATAAGTGCTACTACTTAAAATAATACTACTCGAACCGGTCTCTGTCGACCCTAAAAATAGTATCAATCTACTGGCTACTGTTTAAGGTTGTATCAGTGCCCATATAAGGTCCTGCGTTAGTCAGATTAAACGGTAGTGGTGTACCTAAGTAAGATTTATGTTTGAGCATATTTCACTTTGTACGCAATTAACTGCGGAGCTGACGATCGGAATTAAGGTTTATTTAATGTACCCTATCTGGGACAGATTGGAAAATACTGAGTGTACATTGAAACAGTAATGTCAATTTATTTACGCTTTTAGCGAATATTCAAAAATATGTTAAAACACACTCACACAGTGATGTAAATGAACTCGAGGAAATCATACATCTTAACTGTAACGGCAGGTCTGCGTTTTGTATGCGATGCGACGGCAAACCTTATTTATGAAGGTTTAATATGACAACGGGGAATTTCTATTTAAACTACAAAATTAAATTAATTAATTAGTATGCTAATATAAAATTAGTAGAATTAGTATGAAGCTGATATTTATGAGATCGCTAATAAAAAAAATATAACATAAAAAATATTTAAGCGAAAATTTCTTTGAGAAGTTAGACGATTTTTGATAGGAGAAAATCTTACGGTTCGCGTCAGCAACATACTAATGATTAAGGTACGTAAATCGGGGTACAGAGGTCTATTCTTCACCTTTAATTGAAATTTAAACCTTCTTCCGTAACTCTACACAAACCAAACACTTCCTTAGCTCTAGATTCTCAAATTACTGTCAAATTTTAAGAAATTCACCAAAAACCCTATTAGATTTCAATTTACCCCTGGTAAGATAAATAATTTTCAATATTTATATCAACATTAGTTTGATGATTATCTAGTTTGATGATGAAAATCTGATAAATTTTAATAATGTTAGTTGAGAACCACTACCTATTGAGCTACCAGTTTACCGGCTACTTACGATGTGGGAATCTTCAAGAGGAGCGTGAATAGGGTATTTATAAGTTAGTGCGTTCAACATCTTAGACTTCATCACCAACAAGATAGATAGATAGTGAGATAGTTGTCAAGCATTAACTTATTTTATGTAAAAAAAAAACTGGGATTTGTAATTTGGTACTTACCTACTTCATACAGACGACCTTTTCCGTATAAGTTCAATTTGGCTGGTAACTGTGTTTTAGTCACGATGATTTCGTATGTAAATTAAAATTTTCTTTTGTTATTTAAAACTCGGTAGGTAGTAGCTCTGCTTAACACCCTACTGGTGACCTGCCCATGCTTCACAGGACATGTGTTATTTTTAATATTATGCCCCTATATCTACCGGTTTAGGATGTGCGTTGTTTCACAGCCAGTTAAGAAGGTACTCGCCCTAACGATTTTATATAAAACAGAACTATCGAAGTCACCGTTACACTTTTATAGAGATTTTCACAGAATAATACCATCCATATTTTCGATTTTTGGAATCGAACAAAATATGATTCGCGACTGTTATATTTATCGAATATTAGTCGCGAATTCAACAATGTAGCTCTTTGAAGGATTAGTTCCGGAAATTGCGGAGTTTTAATGAAAAGAATCCCCAGAAACAAACACAAATTTTAATGACCTTTATTCAGTAAATATACCACCAATAATTAATTAAAACAATTTATTATGGACGATGCAGTTGTAATTTACACAAACCGAAAGAACTTTTCATTACCCGGAATCAACATCATTGTAAACAAAATTCATCCAATGTTTATTACAAATCAGCCGACATGACTCATTCAATATACAGTACGCGCTACATTTTGCCGCTTACTAATAGAAGTAAATCAATTCAGTTAAATTGTGCTCCTATATTTCCAGTATAAGACCAACGCCTGCCGCCTGGAGCTCAACAAGCTAACTTCTAACATTAACTAACTAGAGAAGAGGGACGACGTAACTAAGTTTTACGACGCGAAACGGTGAAATATTGAACAGGCAGCGACTTCGACACTTGTCTCGGCTCTTGATGCTTTAACCTTCCGTACACCACGTGGGGTTTAATAAACCTCAGCTTAACAAAAATCGCCGTAACTTTTTAAACGGCCGCGTGACTTCCACGAAACGTCGTGTAGCTGGAGTTGCGACATTGCCGGATCGCATAGTAACAGTGATTTAGTAGTACCGTCGCAGGCGCAGTGGACGGTCGCCCGCAAAGTGTGGCAGGGTGTCACAAACCCCACGTGGTTCGGGACGTCGTTTAAAAGGTAATGCAGTATGACATACAAAATATACCTATTTCTACATAAATATTTATTTATTTTGTTTTTTTTTTATTACTTTAATCGTTTATGTATTTGTTTATAGGTCTCATAATGGCTCGATGTATTGATGATCATGAAATATTATCGCCACTTATGGATGATAGTGATGGCGATACGGATGAGCTATATTTACCCGGAAGTGAAGGCGATTCAGATCATTTGAGTACTCAACCTGAAGGTGACATTGAAGAGGATGCAGAGGACATAGACATTTCTTCAGGAGGTGAGTCTTCTAGCTCGCAAGGCTTTTATATTGGTAAAGATGGCACAACAAAATGGCAAAAAGAGCCGTTGAGAAGTAATGTTCGTACAAGACAAGAAAATATAATTACACATTTGCCGGGAGTAAAAAGTCAATATAAAGATAAGAAAACTAGTTTAGAATGCTTTGAAGTATTTATTTCCAATGAGATACTTGAATCGATTGTGAAACATACGAATGTAAAGATATGTCTTTCGAGAAAACAGCCACCAGACGGTGAACCACTAAATGATCTCTATAAAGAAACAACTACATCTGAGATGAAAGCAGTTTTTGGGCTTTTATTTTTAGCAGGATTGTATCGTTCTGGGAGACAAAACCTCAATGACCTCTGGGCTTCAGATGGTACTGGAATCAAAATATTTCGATGCACGATGTCTAAAAATCGATTCTCGTACTTACTAAATAATATGAGATTCGATGACGCTACGACTAGAGAAGACAGAATAAAGACTGATCGTTTAGCACCAATCCGAGACATATTTGAAACCTTTGTCCAGCTTTGCCAAAATGCGTATACACCATCCGAATACCTAACACTTGATGAAGAATTGGTTGCCTTTCGAGGGAGGTGCGGATTTCGGCAGTATATCCCATCTAAACCCGCAAAGTATGGAATTAAAATATATGCCTTAGTCGACGCTAAAACATTTTACACCGTACATTTAGAAATTTACTGCGGCAAACAGCCAGACAACAGTCCGTTTGCATTGAGCAATAAGCCATTTGACTTAGTCAATCGTATGGTAAACTGCGTTTCCGGCTCGTCAAGAAATATTACTATGGACAATTTCTTTACCAGTCATGAAACTGCTGAAAATTTGTTGTAGAAACATAAATTAACGATAGTTAGTACTTTGAGAAATAATAAAGCTTGCATTCCATTATGTTTCAAGCAATCTCGAGAGGAATATGCATCACGGTTTGGCTTTCAAAAAGATATCACTCTCGTTTCTTATGTTCCAAAGCCTCGAAAGCACGTTTTTATGATGGCTTCCCTTCATCATGATAAAGAAATTGACCATGAAACTCGAATCAAGCAGAAGCCATCTATGATTACATTTTATAATAAAACTAAAAGTGGAGTAGATGTTGTCGATAAACTTGCCAGAACATACGACGTTTCTCGAAACAGCAAACGATGGCCTCTTACTTTATTTTTCTCGATGCTCAATCATGCAGGAATCAACGCTATGATTCTATATATATTCAATAATGGAATTGAAGCAGGAAAATCTAATAATAGGAGGAAGTTTATTCGTGATCTGGGAATGGCTTTGATTGAAGAGCACCTGAGAAAGCGCAAAGATAATCCACGAATTCCAAAGGATTCTCGTAAGTACATACATGTCTTACTTGGTGAACCAAGTGTGGAACCACCAAAGAAGATGCCAAGACGTGTAACAAGATGTTCGGAATGCGATAGAAGAAAAGATCGGAAGACCAAGTACGGTTGCGAGCGATGCGAAGTACCTATATGCTTAGAGCAAGCATATTTTTTTTGTAAAAATTGTGCAGATTTGAACCAACTGGGATCTCAAGAAGACTAATTATGTTTAGTTATTTTTATTTTATTTTTATTTCTTATCTCATTAGGCCCTGGTATAAAGGGCGATAAGAAGTTTTTAGTTAATTTTTTTTTATAAGGCTAAACCAAAGAAGATGGTCTCCTCTTAGTTATTAAAAAGTACTATTTTTGTTACAATGCCTATAGATAATAAAAATGTTTAGTATATTTAACAAATTTATTTTATTTTTATCTCCTAATAATCATAAAACAATATAAATACGTATAAAATCAACCTTAAAAGGATATTCTCTATATATAGATAGAATGATGTTGGGGTATAGGAAACCCCACATAGTGCAGGTCGCAACTTTTACCCACGTGGTTTACGGAAGGTTAAGTTTACTGACAATTTCATACATCACGGAAGCAACTTACTTCATAGAAGTACAATTGCTTTATTATAACAAGCAGACGACAGAAGAAGAAGCGGTCACCGATCTATAAAGTCTGATTTTCCACCATTTAACACCAAGGCATTTAGAATACAGCATTTTAGATATCCAGGACCTACATAAATAAAGTCCTAACCAGACATTCATCTGTGTGTGCCTCGAGAACCGAACACGTTCGCTCGTGAGGAAGTCACTACTAAATTAACTGGCGAGAACAAGAGTTCTGTCAGGATTGTACAGGGCACAACGTCCAATAAATTTCGACACGAGGGACATGACGTCATATGTACATTGACCAGCAATGTGCACTACTGGGAGCGGTTACTTTGTCTGAATGTCGGAATGATTCCCGCACATCTCATATTTTCAACACAAGCCGAAACTTCTGCCACGGTATACCGAGTAGGTACCAATTTGTAAGCGTCGCTGATTGCACTCACACGATTGGCTCTGAATTGAATGAGCGGGGTGCATACTGATGTGTACTTATTGACGGACGAATAACTTCATCGTCGTAGCAATGTCCTCTAAATAATCAGTAATAGTAGTATCACGGTAGTGGATGTTATTACATTTTTTTTGTCTCTAGACCGGTCAATGGCCAAACATCTGTCCGACTAGTTGGCCAAACATTTGTCCAACTTCAATTCAAGAAATTTCAGCAATTTCTAGGAATGTATTAATCTGCAAAAATAGGAAAATCGACAGAATTTCTCAATTAGTTATAATAATAATAATACTTATTCTCAGAGATAATAACTATTACTTATTATTACTTATTATTATTACACATGTACTCCTAATTTTTTTATCTAATACATTCAAGATAGAATGATAACGAAGATTTATTTTACAAGCACAATGATATCGTTGGAAACTACCAAAACGTTGTTACAAAGCGGCCATTCCCCCATAGGATCTATCAATAAATACATGTAAGGCACCAGCCATACCGGTAGTGAATAGTCTGTAAACGATTAAAAACTTACCGCTATCACTACGAAGCTCACAAGACCTATGCGGAAAAAATCAATATTAATTAAGATATAAATGATAATGAAATTTAAGAAATAATTTAGAAGTACACCGGGATTAATTTCTGAAAAGGAGAATATGCACTGTACTGGTTTTTAAGTAATCATAAAGAATCCTTTTATAACACTCACCAAAAATCTCCACCTGAACTTGTCATAGTAAGGAGTAGGTGACTGTATGATCTGTGTGACTTGTCTGTGATATAAAACTTTAGGACCTACTACTACTAACACTACTGCTGCTGCTGCAGTGCCGCTTACAGTCCACATAATTTTGAATGGCAATTGAGACGAACGAAGAGGTGTAATTGACATCAAATGTAATATCTATGTCTAATCTTGAATTAAATTACCAAAATCTGGCGGCATCTTAAAACATAAACGAGTAAACGTGTGGAAGGAATGATTTTTATAACTCTTCTTGTCAAAATTTTCCATCAAAGACCGGACTATGGACGTTGAGTCAAAAGTCGATCAAGGATACAATATGGACACGATACGACATATTGAAAATCCGAACTACAACTGCAAACCTGGCTAATGTTCAATCACCTTAAAAGTCGTTTATTGTTTAAAAAAAACTCTTTTATCCATAAGCTGGCATCGGCTCCGATAGCTGTCGACGTTTTCAATCTTTATTTCACCGTAAAATAGTTTGCTCGTAAGTCGTTTTCGGCGATACCAGCGTATAACTCCGTCAATAAAACACGCATAATAACTCCTCCCCCATATCGTACGTATCGCTCCGCCGTACAAAGAACCTTAAGCCCCTCGATTCCCCCATTCAAGATTTACGCGTAGTGAAGATTAAAATGTGAATGCGGTCGTTACGGCCGTCGCAGAAACTTACGAGGGCTTGCGGAGGGAAAAAAATGCTAAAAAGTTTTTGTGAATGCAATTTTATATACTGTCAAACCATGAGTGCAAGGGAAACGAGTCATCTGAAAAATGTTGAATTTTTTATCATTTTTTTCTTCTGTATAAAGCCTCAATTTTATTAAATCGTTGCCCCGTTAATTAATATGTACAAAAACTGGGTTACGAGTTGTCTGTTTGACTTAATAAGTCGTACAGCTTTTTGCACAGGTCGCTTGTGGAACTGTTCTTAGGCGTGGACAATATACCAGAAAAAAGTTTATTTATTATGAAACTTACATTTGGGATGTGCAACGGTAAAACTTGGTGCCTTATGCCGTTTTCTATCAGTTTGCCCTGGATACTGATAAGCAAGGACAGGCGCATATGAAAATGTCAGTTAATGGAATTGTTACACATATTATTAATAGAAAAGAATATTATATCTATAAGACTATTTAAATATAAATTAAGACCTAAGTGGTTTGTCACTACGAAGGATAGTCTTAGTGGACCCGACTTCGAATTCTGCACGCACGTCGAAGCCGTCCAACACACCTTTCAAACACGTAGCTTTCGCAAATAGAGTATTACAAATGGTTATTCCTTAATTCGATAAAGGAAAACATAGTGAGAAAACTTGCACACCTGACAATGACAATCAGTGTTTGAACTGTGGCATCTACCTCTCGTATTGTGAGGGACCCGAGGCCGCCAGTGACGTAATTATCAACTGTATCGAAGTGAACATTCTATGCCAAAAAATACAAAAAAGTTGTTCATCAAATAAAACAATGTATACTTGTTACATGTAAACACTCACACACAAGCACAGTAAACATCGTGACGTCACATGGCGTGTTGTGTATTTACAATACAACACGTTTGTGTTGTTACACAGAGGTAAAGTTCCGTCCACTCACATCCAGCTGTATTTACTTACCGTCCAATTTACCGAGAACTTTTTCAATCATTGTTTGTTATTTTTTTCGAATGGTTGAGAGTTTATTAATGTCATTGTTATTAGCGTCTATAACATGTTAATAAGCTAGGCTATCGTCAATGTTTATTAATATCATTGTTTTTGGCGTCCTAAAGCAAAGTTACGCTAATAAAGCTAAGCCATTTTCCCTGAGTATAACAAAGTAGTTCAGAGAATAAAATTTACTTGTAACTTAAAACGTATAAATTGCAAAGAATATAGATTAAATTTTATATTTTGTAATTTGATTCGATTTGATAAGTCCTTCTTAATTTTGTAATACTTCTCTTGTATTATTTGCAGGGAGCCTAAAGGATCTACTCTACAGTTTGCTAATATTAAAACATATAAGATCCGTGAACACATTGAACTGGATTACTTTTATAGAAGTAAGAGAATACATGTAAAATGTTTTAATTATTGTTTAAACCAGATAGAGGGCGTTCTAATGCACATTTTTGTATACATACCCTACGTTAGTGTCGTGTCACCGTCAGACAATCGCGTGGACACACTGAGACGTCTTCGTTTTCACTGTTCTTTTTTTTATTTTTTATATGTTCATCATACGCACTTTTGTTATATACGCATTTTTATAAACAATATAGGTTTAGAAGAAGATTTTATTTCAAGAATCCAAGATACGTAACAATTATACATGTTGGTAAGACGATGACACAGAACGCAAAAACTGAAAATATAAACATTCCATCATCAAAATAAAGTCAATTATTACTAGGTGACCTTTGCGACACTTATTACTGAGATAATTAATTTTCTAAATCAGATCACACTGCCAAAAATTGCCCGTTTGGGTGGGATAAAAGTTACCTTACCTATAAAATCGACAGAGCATCTCCGACGGAGGGTAATTTCACGATCGAAATTTCTGAATTATCCACCCGAGGGCCCGGCCCTTCATCTTTGCTCAGGACTTGACTTATTACGAGGGACCCTACAAGTGGGGTACAAAACGGGGGCTGTTCGAAATTGTCGACGATGCGTGTTCCCCGGTCGGGCAAGACAGAGGTTCGGTGAACGCATTGGCTTAATTTAACGGCGTGCTTCAAACTCGTGTTGGACTATGTCAACGAAACTGTGCGAATAAATTGTTGATTTTGAAGTTGTTATAGCATAACGGAGCTTATCGAACATAGGATCGCCGTCTTACATTGTGGGAGTCTTCAAGAGAGAGTGAATAGGTTATAAGTTAGTGCGTTCAACATCTTAGACTTTATCACCGCTCACCGTCAGGTGGGATTGTTGTCGAGCACTAACTTATTCTATGTGAAAAAAAAAAACGTTTTTTCCTGTATTCACGTTTTGATTCGTGCTCACTGGAATCACCTTCCATAACTGTTTCAATACATAGCTAGATGCTTTTAAATTTATCTAATCCAACTCCAAGAAGTTTAGAACATACACGAAGTAGACCGTGTAAGAATTGAGACTTTAACCACCTTTAAGAAGATGGAGAGCTACGCGGAAGCGAGTGATAATTAAAGATAAAACATGGAAAAAATTAAAGGCCTGCGGGAGATTTTCAGCATGTGTAAATAACCTTATATGTATATTTATTATTAATATCCGATCAAAAAATTAGACGATATTACTTTAGAGACGTTAGGTGATATTCGTAGTGGCGTATCGCAGGAAGCGAGACAGACATCTCATTTAATAAGAAACGCAGCATCCGTCAAGAAATTGCGGCGGACGGGACCATGTTTGTGAATACATTACCGGTTCCACGGAACGAGATACTAGAAAAATGTTTGCTTGTTGCTTTGTGCTCATAGACAACAACTTTTATGGCTCGCAAAATATTATGTGTATATATATAAATCTGTTGAGCCTCTCAGTACCCTGGAAATACATTCAATGTCTTTGTCAAGCTTCATGATGCATTTGTTTTATGAGTCATTGACATCAGTTTGATCATTTTAAAAATGTACTATAACTAAACTATATGTAAAGTGTATGTAATATAAAATAATGTACGTGTGTAATATAAAAAAAATATATATGTAACCTCAATTTAATACACCTACATATATTTCTGTTTTAAATGATTCGTTCAAAGACTTTTAACTTACGCTCCAACTCCTTGACCAGCTCGTCCCGCCGGCTTGTCGGTTAGTAAAATTTTAATGACACTTCTAATTCGGACACTGAGCCACGGCTACACTTACTTATGAGCACTTTTAATTACATGTAACCAAAAATTATAATTAGTACGTACGTACATACATACGTACAGATAATAACTTCACGCGAAATATCATCATGGACATAATATTTTTCTTGAGACGACCTGAACTGGGCACTGTCAAAGTTTTAAATTCATATAATAATTGTTCCATACCAAACACTTTCGGGTCAAATAGTTATCAACAAATAATAAAGTTTATGTTATTTATGCTTGTTTCTGCATCCAATTCCAGTATTGTAATGATATTATTTATCGACGGACCCCCAACTATCGTCAGCTGCAATACAATTTACGATCAATCCAATACGTATGTATGTACCACCCAATCGTGTTCACGTCACGACTAGTAAAATATAAGTCAATCTCAGTGCTCGGTCAGACAATTTAAAGGTTCTGTCGACAAACAAGTTCATTGTAGGAAACGGGAGAAAGTAACAATAACAATAATAATAATGACAATGAATAACAATGATAAATAAACATGATAAAATGGTAACGACTCGTCCACATTAACTATTGTACACGCGCGCGCCGAGCGCCGGCCGCGTGCTCGCGGTGGACCAGTCTTGAATGTGTAATGTTTTGTTTATTTAAATATAGAACACGACCGGGATGCACTAGATTGGGATTTAGATATATAAAACCATTTTCAAATGTAGATTTTTTTTATATACATTTAAGGTATTGAGAACTTGAATACTGTATTCGACTACTTCTAGTCTACGACTGTTTCAAATTAATTGTTATACCGTTAATTACCCCGATTATAACTGATCTTCAAAATACATCGATAACAATACCTAATGTCAGATGCTAATCAAGTGGCTCCGGTAGGCTGATGGCATCACTTCCAGCTGACCAGATATTGTATCATCTTTGATATTTTATGTTGTTACAATATCTTGGTACTAAAAGTCATGTGGTTTAAACAACTCGTTACACACAAATCAACCGTGTCAATCCGTGGCACCGTTTGCCAGCACTTCTATACGAGGTTTACTCTCCGTGCTGTTTCCCTGCTAATGCGTACCGTAGATACAAAGACCGGAGCGTACACAATGCTGAACCGAGCAACAACACACCAGCCTGTGATGCTCGAGGCACAGGTGTTCGGGGAACAAATATCAAAAACAAGTTTTTATCGAGCCCTTCATCAAACAATACTTCTGATTCTCTTTACGGACTGCCGCGGCCGGTGACGCGTTCGTTGAATAACTTGAGACTGTAATAAAACGAGAGAGAATTGTTATAAAACTTTAAAACCTTTAAAGTGTTTTAGAAGCGCCGTTTGTAATTAGTGATCGCAGACATTAAGATGTTACCACACATCGGTCGGTATATGAGTGGTAACAATACCCTGAAATTTTTAGAACTAAAGAAATCCTATGGTATCTCTAGATTATCTTTCTTTTCATTCGGTGCTACTTTTGCCAAGACATGATTGCCATTTGGTGATCTTTCTTCTTCGATTTCTTAAATTAGTTGTCCTTTGAACTGTGTATGACAAAAGTTTGCCGTATTGGGGCGGCTTAGAATAGTACCCCCAATCCCACGCTGGCAGAACAGGGTGTCGTAAGAGGCGACAGAAGCCAGCATGCTTGGTGGTAGGGCTTCGCGTATGGATTATATTATCAGTATTATTATTAAGTTATTAATATTATTACTGGTATTATTATCTTTCCGTAAAACCTGCCTGGCTAGCTACCACCCTCCTGCTCGAGTCAGCCGCCAAACGACCCGTCGTGTTCCGGCCGGGGGCTTGAGAGCCAGTACCTTCTTTCTAACCTTCTTCTTATTTCCTGGCCGACAACGCATCAGTGATACGTTTGGTCTTGCTGATGTCCATGGGCGACGGTGACCACTTACCATCAGGTGGCTCGTCTGCTCGTTTGTCGGTTCTTGACATTAAAAAAAAACGTACATTACTGTTTCAGAAATAAAACTCACATGTCCTTGGAGAGTTTATCGTAGTTGGACCAGAAATATTTATAGGTGTGCTTAAACTGTAATCTTTCACATTGCTCAGTTTAGTAAGAGCTCCGTCTTTTGTCCTTAACTAGATTTACATACAGAGGATTACATTTGGATCTTTCTAATTTCGTGGCTCGTTCTTTTCGTATCCTGGGAAATCTGCTTTTGTAGGTTTATCTATCGTTTTATCTAACCCTTTAGTATCCTGGGAAATCTGGTTTCGTTTAATTATTGTGCAACAGGCGTTCCTGGTGATATTCTGCATTATTGCGTCCAATTCGCAACTGTAACGCAACACTGGCGCAGGATGATCATTATTCAGGTCACAATCAATGAGCTCAGTCTATATGTGGTCCCTCGGCACCTACTCTGGCCCAGTTCCAATCGCCAGTTTATTTATTGGCCTTGAGACCTCGTTTGCCGACTGGACTAATTGAATTTCATACTGATAATACAGCAAAACTTTCATAAGTGTATTTATGTTATTTTCTGCTGACACAACATGGCTGAGTTACTGAATGTTAAATAAAATACGATTCTACAAGAATAATCTTTCGGATATCCGTGTTAATGACGTTAATTTTGTAGCAAAAGCTTGTTACCGGGCGGGTTCAGTGTATTATTTTGGTTAGCGACACGTCCGCTACACCTGTAGTGTTATCAAAGACGTAGGCAATCACCTTTTATAAAATGGCTCTGCTCGATTGCCGTCAAAAAAAAGTCTTCCCACAAAGGAAAACATACATTTATGATAAATAAAAGTATATACCAACGTAAATACCGTCACGGGGATGGATGGAGGTTCTATGCATATATATAAGATATACATTGTGCTTGCGGATTGTTGCGAAGTAAATTAATACTAATTTAATAACAATGAATTTCGGCAAAGTAACGCCTAATACTATCAATTACAAACGATCATTATGAAACCTAGACAAAAAGGCAACATAAGTTTGAACAAAGTTAAAATACAACTGAAGTAGTCTTCCCAAGTCCACAATTAATATTAAATTAATTCCAGAATTCTACTCGAATGCAACCTTAATTAAGAAGCAGAACAACGTCGGCGAAGCTGGGAATTTAATATTCAGAAGGTTGTGGTACTGCTGGTCTGTAAAACCAGACCTGCAAATATCTGTACTGAATTTCTAACAGTGATAAATGTTTAAGAGCTACTGTGATCTTCAGATTACCACAAAGATCGTCTTATTGCCTTTATGTACGAATGTTGTTGGAATCATAATTAATAAGAGGATGGGCTAAGCACTGAAGACATAAACGTGAGATTTAGAGGATGTATTATATGATTAAAGGTAGCGTTGCACTACCAACAGATTTCTCGAAATTAAAATGATTAGAATATTAATAATATGCTATCTACGTTGTTTACCCATAAAAACTGGTGATCTAAGCAATATAGCAACGCCCCCTAAAGCCGCGAACTAACTGTGATTTGTTTCGCGGTATTCCCCGTCCGATAATGTTTTACTTCCGCGATAAATTAGTCCGGTACCTATCCGGTCCGGGTTCGTTACGGTTGTGCGTGTGGAGGGATGTTATTTGCAGTCTTCACACGCATGTCTAGGCTAAGCTCACAGTATATAAGTTTCTTGGCCGAAGAACACAGCGGAACGCCAATCCATTTCCTGCATATAATCTGAAGCAATCTGATGCAAACATCGGCGCGGCTAAAACTTATCTGTTGATTCCTCCTCAGAACTGAATCTACAGAAACTTCAAAGGTACGAAGTTGTCAAAGTTTATGCCTCACACAAAGCGCCTATTGTGTGCCATTTGAAATATTTCGCAACGCGTGTTCAGATTCATATTTCATATATTCCCGTTTTATTGCCGGCATAGGTATTATTTATTTATCCCTTATTGTATAAACCATACAAACGTGCAGTCCCTGGTGGATTAATTCGCTCTCCAGGTCAGATGGCATATCTAAAAGCGTATTTTCTTATTTAATTAATGATTATTTGCCTCGGTGAATACAAACATTATGCTGAAACCTGCAAATCCGATGACAAGGTACATAGATAGTTAACCTGATAGTAAGTGATCGTTGCCAGTATGGAAATCTGCAACAATAGATATGTCACCGACCACCGCCCGGAAAAATCGTTGAAGCATCTCGTTAAAGGTGGAAACGCTAACTTTCCCAACGATAGATCATTACCCGATTTTTAGGTAAAGTTTTATAATTATAGTCTGTTTCGTTAACTACTTCAGAAAAATTTTCACTAGTTTGTTATATTTACATGTCCGCTCTCCGTTCTTACTCATAATTTCGAAACGTACAGTTAATATTAGTAGTCGCTACATTGCCGTCCAAATTTAATCACTTCGATATCAATAAACAGTTCAATAAAAGGTAAAATCGAAGGTCGAGTCGATCACTATTCATTCGGATAGCCCAATCACTATACACACGCCTCTCTCGAGGTAATTCGAGTTGAACAAAATTCAATTCATCAATACGCTTAACACGTAAGGGGCTTGTTACCTTCACCCGGTTTTTTCCTTTCAAAAAGGTTCAAATCGCTTTTATAAATCTTTTGGGTTCTTAATTACTGCAGAAGCTTACTATTAACATTCGGCCTTCAGCTATAAAAGTGTAACAAAGGATTGATATACGTTGATGTTTGATGATTGATATCCTCTTTAGGTAACCTTCATTTCTGTAGAATAACTATTATTGGTAGGTGGTTAATTGAATGGTCGAACAACGGGTTCAAGTATCGATCGCCGGACCGTATATTTGCTTTAATGAAATAATCATGGTGAAAAAAGTAAAATCAACAATTTTTCATAATATCCTCTATACATATATTCAAATTCTTTGTGATCGCTTTCTGTATATTAAGAATATATGGGAAAACTATTATAAGAAGCCTTTGTAAACGCAATAGAACCCAAAACATAGTTGTTAGAATTTTGTCTGTTTGATTGCGCGTTTGTGTTCGCTAATCTCAGAAACGGCTTAACGGATTTCTTTTCGGTTTTGATTAACGTATTGCAGTAAACATCACTTAATGTTTATAGTTCGTTTCACATGAATCACTGCATAAATAAAAACATTTCAAATTAATACATGTACATATATATCTAGTTAACGTAACGAAAAAAACCCACTCCTACAATAATGTAAGTGCTTTTTCCAAGCTTAAGATAGTTTTTCTGAAGTGACTGTAGGGCATTTGCTGGCGTACCATATAACTTAATGTATTATATTTATGTGGAGTAGAGTAGGCCAAGTATCATTACGTGTCGTATACGCTGGAT
>PDGT01000064.1:884014-957422 GCA_003671415.1 Megathymus violae | reverse complement strand
GCGCCAGGTTGCTTTTTATCAAATACGAAAATCAGGTATCTTAATCACTGAATAAATAACTTTTTTAAAGATGAACTTTTTATATCCAAAAATTGCACGCTAATGTATCTCATTAAAAAAAAGTACATTAAAGTTAGCAATATTTTTTTTTTAATTATTGAATCCCTTCAGTACATATTACGCTAAATGTCTCCCGTACACGCGTGTAATAATGGCATTTCTTTTTAATACTTGCTTAATAAAACGATTGTATGATAGTCACACGGTTAATTAATCTTCTGTTTAATTTTTTTTTTAAGATTTTTGTTAAGATTTTGTAATGTTTTTAAATTAAGGATGTTCTTGGGAAAATTATGCGACTTAATTTCAACACGAAATTGAAAATATTTGTTTAAAATATTTAACATTTACGAAATCGTGAATAAATAAAAAAAATCTTAAACTTAGTAAAAGGTACGTCCAAATCTCTTACATACATACACGAAATATATACACAGATTTTTTTTTTCAAAAAATATTACTCGAAATAGAAAATATGAACATTCCACGATACACTTCTAATAAAAAACGTACATTAATCG
This sequence comes from Megathymus violae, assembly GCA_003671415.1. Taxonomy (NCBI): domain Eukaryota; kingdom Metazoa; phylum Arthropoda; class Insecta; order Lepidoptera; family Hesperiidae; genus Megathymus; species Megathymus violae. The sequence goes on along the minus strand of PDGT01000064.1, from coordinate 956,841 downwards.
AACGATCGAGCGAACCCAGTAACAACGGGTAAGCGTATTCATTAAATCCATACGAGCCAACTCCTTCACCCGACGAAAGCGAGCCTGCCTCCGCGCCCGTGCGCTCGTCAGACGGTACCCCGAGCGGCTCAGCGTCACACCGTTACGTATGTTGACCCCGGACGGCGGCCCCGCTGCGGCCCCGCTCCGGCCCCGCTCCGGCCCCGCTCCGGCCCCGCTCCGGCCCCGCTCCGGCCCCGCTCCGGCCCCGGGCGACACGACGACACGGCGACTCGACGACCCGTGCCGATACTTACAGTGAATCTCGCCTCTTACGGCTGAAGTACCGATCTGTTTAATATTTAATAACACTTCAGCGCCGAGTCGATCGGTTTTATTTCCTACTTCGATTATAGTAAATTATGTTGTATATTTACATTTTTTTTATTCGTAGCAGGTTTTAATTAACGCTTTTCGAGAGTCAAATACGCCATCGCTTCAGCATGTCCCTTCACCTCGTCTCGGAAGAAGCTGCAAAAAACTCCTAAGGAAAAATTATATTTCACGAAGAACCTATCTATTAAATTTAAAAACTCATTTCCATGTACATTTAAACATTTAACGTGCAATTTGTAAAACATTTTCGTTTATAAATGGTTTATGTAGTATTATTTTTTTAAACAGTAGACGTTGGCGCATGGTGAGTGGTTACAACAGCTTATCAAAGTCACCCAGGGGGTAAATAAACCGGCCCATTTTTAGATACAGGTACGGTACGTGCGTATCAGATCAATTAATTATTATCACCGGATTCCATTAACGAAAACATCGTGAGAAAATCTGCATACCGAGAGTGTGAGGTTTGTTAATTCTTCCAATTCGCAATTCACCTGGTGTAAGTAAATATAGCCTTAAATCTTATTTATTGTGAGAGATAATGACGAGAGACGTAATTAATTAATTCTAGCAAATGCCCTCGCTTCGCTTCGCTTCGGAAAAACTACCTTACGCTTAAAGTTAGCATCTGCATTTTCTGGATGTTTGTCGTTTCTTGAATTAGAAATGCGTATATTAATTCATATTTTTTTTTAATGAACGGATTGCAATGAAACAAACCTTAAGTTTTAAGTGATTATGAGTGAGTTTTAAGTGATATTGAAAATATTGTTTTATGTTCTATTGCGTTAATAAAGGCCCCTAATAATATTTTTTCTCATATATCGTTCATGTACAGAAATCGATCAGTTAGAATTTTATTATTAATATAGATGACAGGAGATGTGACACAAGCAGCTGCGGAGCTGTCATAGTTTATGATCACATGATCAAACACATAAAATGTGTACGTTTCACGATGATATCAAGTTATAAATCATATGCGAGAGTACAAGATGCTAGATTCACTTTATAATACAATATTTCAATATGATTCGCATGAAAGCGGGCTCGGATCTAAATTCTAGGAATATCACAAATACACCGAAGGAAATTTATCCACGTGGTTTGAGTTTAGATTCAGGTTCAGCAAAAATAAATGTAAGATTTACCGAAAAATATTATTTTCCGTATTTCAACGGCAAAGAACAGCCAATTCATTCATTCATCGCTTCCGTTGAGTCAACAACGCTTCGGAGACTCATGTTAATTCGGATTAACATTGCACTAATTTTGCGTGATAAACTCTTACCATTAGACAGCCCATCGACTACTTTTTTTGACTATTAAAACAAAAAGTAATCAGGTATGCTGTAAGTATTATGTGGTCTTCGTCGCTCGTGGAAAATATATAACCAACCTTATATACAGTAGACTTATTTAAACTCGATCAGACTTGTACGTAATAAAAACATCTTAGGGTCTCCTCACGCAACCGCCGGAGATTCGTCTAAAGCAGAATAGATAATGCTTTGTCTTATTCTTTGCTAAAACTACTAGAAACTCCTACTACAACTGCTTTCTTCTTTGATGCATCTATTGTAATAATAATTTTCTTTAGTTTTTTGGAAATTGTAGCTTTTTAAAGTAATTTATAACGTTATATTTACTGAATAATAATGTCTCACCAATCGTAGGCCTGTAAATAATAATTCCGAATGTGATCCAAATATTAATGAAGTAAATGTTCATTAAGAAAATATAATTTACTTAACAGATTACGTACTTAGAAGTGTATTGATTTATAATTCAATAACCATATCCTCATCACAAGAGCGTATCAGTTTATTTATAATATAAAACAAAGCTAACATTTGTAAAATAAATTAAAACAAAATTTTACTTGCGCAGGCTTTTCGAAAGAATTACTTAAAACTTATTCTTCTGCATCGGCTCTTATTGCATGACTCTTGTATGTGCAAGGACATGAGTAGGCTGGTTTCCTTCAACCAAATACAAATCTTGAATCAACTTGCCTCAGGACAGAATTAACAGAAACGCCGTATGGATATAAAGAGCTAATATGTTATAGTAAAAGTCAAACGACACTAAGTAGGGTAATACCGAATAATAAAGCGTGAACATCCTAGAGCTATAAATAAAAAGTACTCCCACAACGATAGCATTATCTCCTCCAAAATACAAGGACGGCAAATATATCTCCCTATAAATTAATTAAACCCGTAGCTCTCTGCTCTGTATCTCTCGGCGAAAAGCATCATAATCATGTTTCATTAGAGATGCCTCGGGAAAATAAAATGATTTCAATTTTTAAAGGGAGAATATAGTTACATATAGCGCGCAAAGTCAGACGGCTGGCGTTGTTCATAAGGGACCGAATGAGTGGAAAGCAGTTTTACTTTGAAGTCTCGATTACGAATCCTGCACGTGTCTCTAATTCATCATATAAGGTCAGCGAGGTGGCCAGTGAGGTTAATAGTAAAGTTCCTTGAGATCCTGTTTTAGAGGACTTGTTAAATCTTAGGTCAAATTATTCCCAGTACTGTACCGTAACATAGCAATAATTGAACTATCAGAAGCCTTTTGACGACAACAACTTCTGAAAATTGGGTTGACCACTGATCCCTCCACCGATCCTCAATGGAACAGCATTGTGTCGTACGCTTAAGCCCCTGTCTGTTGTAAAGAGACATCTATTCCCATCAATGGGCCGTTTATAGGGTGAAAGCCTGATATTATTAGTAAATTTATGGAAATTATTTCGCAGAACAAAACGAGATAGGATTACTACTAAAATCGTAAATGTAACAATTGTGTAAACCCGTGATACCCAAAGTGGTCTAAATCGACCCCTAGGTTCGACGAGGAGTTGCAAGAGGTCCGCATCAGCGGAAAAAAATAAAATGGGTTCCATGAGATGTAAATAGGGGTCCATGTTAGTGGATGGATATTAAAAAAATATTTTTCCGTAGTAAATTGTAGCCTGTATCAAATTTTCAGCTAGACTTACAACTTTGTCCGAGAAAAAGATGACGGAGAATTGTTGCTTAGTTTTTACGTCAAATCGTAGTAAACAGACTTTCCTTTCTATTATGCTTTGATATAAAAGCTTACATATTTTCACAATTATAATACCACTAGCGAAATAGGGATAGAATTATAGCGCACAGAACAAATGAAAATCTCGACTTTAATATAAATATAAATTATTGAAAATAAAAGGTACGAAGTAAGTGATTTCGTTGGCTTAAGATTTTTTTATTTTTCACACTACACTTCACTACTAATACAAAAACCTTTCAAAGCGAGTAGCACTAAACCAACTGTCAAACACACATTTGAAGTTGATGAAATTGAAAAATATTAATATTAGGTAAACAGCGGTCTACCCAAAATGGAAAAAAACATATCAAATGGTTGACAAGGTAAAAAAGTTTGAAGATTTCTGATGTATACAATATATTATTCCATATAAAAGCTTAATAAACAATAGTTATGAACAGATTAATATCATTATTACAATTTGGAAATATCAACAAATAACAACTGACTGACTGAGTAGGTAACGATATAACACTGAATTTGTCAGAACCATTTTTATTTCAGGACGTATGCTTGTTATCAAGTCGGCAATCTATGCTGGCCGTGCATCATGCAGAATAAGGGATGCGGCAATGGTACCACCAAGTACCTCCAGTTTATAATCTCTGTGCTCTAATATCACATAGTTTAATCTCCATGATAAAATTCACATTTCAACTCCTCGTCGACCCTCATCGTTAAACTTTTTACCGTAATTTAGTTAGTGTCAGTGTTTAAGTCTTATTTTTTACCTTACAGCACAAATAATGAAGCAAAGCATCACCGGGTCCGAACGACATAAACAGAATACCATAATAATATAGACAAAATTTACAAAAAAAAAAAACAATAACACTTTTTTACACAAATCTATTTAATTCATCCTCAAACCTTAGGTATTAAAATATTTTTAATTGAACAAGATATAATAGAAAAACCATTATGAATTGTTCTTTGTTAAAATGTTACCTGAAGTTCCCGGATTCGTAACAATTACGCAGATTTTCAGAAGAGCTGACAAAGGTTCTTGTAACAAATTAAGAGTTCCTTCTAACATTTTATTTTATTTATTATACTTACAAAACCAATTTTCATTCTACGCAGTCAACTGTTTCCTCAACAACGATATTCTGTGAAAGACGCCTGGATAGATGAATATAAAAATAAACGCTTCTAACACTCAATAATTAAAACCATTTCCCTTAAACATATGCTTATTAAAAACTCATTATAGCAAAAAAAACTGAGACAAACGCAACAGATAACTAACTGCATGCATCAATAGGTAACGAAAAAATATATGCACTGCATATAATACGAACTGATGTGGGAATTTTCTTATTGATACGCTCCTGTCATGTATTGCATTAATTCCTTGTTACAACATGTTTTTCATTTTTGTGTTAAATTTGTAATCCGTATAAGATATATTTTAAAAAAGGTATGTTTTAATACTGATATCATATTTTAAATCAGATTTACACCTCTACTTAAACAATGGACACTAGTTTTGCATAAAACGTTACGGATTTGCACATAAAGTTATTATATTATATGTATAATAGCTCAAACGACATCAAATAATCCTTTCATGTAACTTGAGATATTATAGATATGGATTACGCTACATCAGAAAACACATTTTTAAGGCCAAAAATTAATAAGTTGTAGTCACAACGAAGCACTGTAAAAGGATCGCATACAGTCTTAGACCAACCTAGCGAACCAAACATTGATTTTCAGTGGAATTAGTGCAACGCAGTTCGGAAAATTGGTGTACTTAGCTTCAACCTATTAGAATTTGATTTTCAATCCAGCTTATAATGAGCTCAGACACGCCACGAGTAACGAAGATGAACCCAAGTGTCGAAAGTCATCCACCTGAAGGTCTCGACAAGCCTTAACAAGTGCTATTTAACAATAATATTCCGAATTGTCCTTTGTTAGCGTAGAAATTTTACCAGTGACTAACGACCTCGTCGCGCTCGATCAATCTCTTACTAATAATTCCAACTAATAGATTAATTCTGCAAGGGCGTAAAACGCTACTTGATAAGACATTGTCTTTCAATAATCGAAATGTCGTTACCTCGTTACTCGTTCCCTGTGAAACAAGACGGCCAGTTATCGAATCTAACAGAATCCACGGATTAGAGGGAGCGTGATGGCTCTACAAGTTAAACATGACATTTGTAAGCTGGTATCTAGAATAATTTGGATTAAAGCAAGAAGCATTTGGTGTTTTAATAGCTGAGCCGCGAAGAGTTGTTATATAACTGGACGGCTTCTTTAAGCACAAAGTATTAACAACCTGGAAACAACACAAGGCAGTAGGAATATTTTAATTTAATAAATAAGCATTCATATTTTGAGAGACAGAGTAGTAGTAACCGAAACTATTATTATGTTGAAAGGTAGGTACTCACAAACTAATAATTAATTAAGTTGTTTCATCAAGGATTATCAGAACAGTTATGACCGAGGCCCTTGACACCAAATAGGGCTGTAAAATCAGAAAATTAAGATTGGAAGATTAGGGGCGTAGCAGGCTTCATCTATACCCACCCATCCATAAAGTCAATGATAGCGTAATTCAACTTTGATAGAACGTTTGAGTTCAAATTATTAAACTGCCGTTATTTTGAATTTCAATCCTGAAAGCACCTCTAATTTGTGTGTTTTATATGGGTACCAGAAAATAGGCCTTTTGGTGAAAAAAAAAACATTAAATGAAAATTTCTACATAATTTTGTGAAGGTGAGTATTCTTCAAATTCGCTAGGCTAAAGTGATGGATTTATCTCTTCTGTTTTGAGACGAAACTCAAACCGAGCAACGGAACTTTTATCGGTAGGTATCATTACAATTCATTCTCAAATGCTACATTCCCTGCTACATTGCTGATCAGAGGATTGGAAATAGAGCAATATCACTTCGGTTGAACACTTTCCAACATCTATAATCAACCGTGAAATATTTTAGAATATTGCGGTATGAGCGTTGGAGAGCTAAGTACCAAGCTGATTCATCTATTCTTTCTTGACCACCAATGCACCAATGCTCCAGTGTTATACATATGCTGATGTTACGAATATCTGTTATGGGTGGCCGTGACAAATGTCCATCATGCGAAGGTCCGCGTGCACCCGTTATTTCAATAACGTACAATGTACATATCGTATTGTTCGTTGACGATTGCGTTAGCGTACAATGAATTAAGACGTCAGTGCTACTACAGCAGATGTTGCCAATTGAAGTTAATCAGCAGACCTAATGAATGTCCTAGAACCGCCCAATGAATTGAGAATACGCGACGCGAATCGTAATTAATAGTCTGTCTCTTATCTTCATGGTCAGATAGTAAAAAAAATCACATTTTATTCGTAATTAATTTTATAATGAACGAGGCTTTTGTTCAGTTAGTTAACCGGCGGAAGGAACCCGGTTCGATTTCCACATTTTTGTGACGGATAAATTAACTTATTGTAGTCTTGGTTGTTCGAAATGCAGTGGTTGTCCCATGGCAAACCACACACAATGCGTACTTTATGAGTGTCGACAATCTTAGCTTCTTTTTGTGTTCTATAGTCGCTGTGCTGGCGTATAATGAAACACGTAATCTGTTGAGAAACATCAATTTATGTATTTCGTTAATACTTACACATCATATGATCACAAATTTAATTAATACAAATCATTTGAGCCCATAAGTACGTCTACATGAACCTTGGTCACTAATTATGGACATAGTATTTTAAATTTTGCCTTTATTTTAACCATTAGAAGCATTTATCTACCAGCTGCACTAAAGTATCTTAAAGCTTACTTATAAACCTTTTAACGGAATTTCCTTTTACCTCCTGTTTCATAAGAATGTTCAAGTTTTAGGGCATTTAAAATATCGTGGATGTTTAACCATAGTAGTAATACTTTATAAACATAAAATCCATTCAACTTTTTCATTTGGTTTCCTTTTCAGATAAAAGTTTGAAATCTATACTAATCTATGGATATAATAAAATTTTAAATGATCGCTTTTTGTACATGAAGGATATATGAGAAAAATGTTAATCGACGCAATAGAACCCAAAACAATACTTGTTAGAATTTGTGTCTGTCTGTTTGTCTGTACGTTTGTGTGCGCTAATCTTAGAAACGGCTTAACCGACTTCATTACGGTTTTCACTAATGTATTCCAGTAAGCATCACCTAATATTTACAGTTCGTTTCATTTCAATTCATCTATAAATAAATTCATATTGTAATTTCTAATTCATAGAACGGGAAAAACCCCCTTTTTAAAACAATGCGGGTGCTATTTCTAACCGTAAGGCGTGTTTTTCTGAAGCGAAGCGAGGGTAGTTTGCTTAGTTAATCTATCAATAATTTTACATACGAAAATATTTATATTTATTAAATTAGTATTAATTTACTTTGCTACAATCCGCGAGCACAATGTATTATGGTATATACTTCTATGCATACATGAAACCTCCATCCCTCCCAACATGCAATGATAAAAGTATATACCAACACACATACCGTCACCAACACGTGTTTCGCTCTGAAACAGAGCATATATTTCATATTATATTTAAAAATATACTGCAAACAATCTAATACGGCAACAGTGATAACTTCTTACTTGTAACATTAATAATATATTGTTACGAAGCTTCTCGAAGTCGGCAGGCTTGCGAAGTCTCTAGAAGGGTGGCCGACCGTTACGGTGAGGCAAACATTAGAGGAAAACAATAGAGGCAAACAATAGAGGCAATGAAAGAGAAACCCAGGTAGTAATAAAAACTACCTGGGTCACTCCAGGCCAATCTGGCCCGTACGCCTCAGGTAAAAGGGGCGAGATTAGCATAGGTGAGGGCCGAATTGGGGTTGGTTACCTGACCCGCTATTGTTATGTCGATTTCCGGGAATTCCTGTTGTTCTTTACTACAACGAAGGGCGTGGAAGGATCTGGAAGCCCGGAAATCGATATAAATAACGGGCAGGGTCGGCCACAAGGCATTCGGTCTCCGGATACGAAGCGAATACCTGCGATCTACGAGTGTAACTGTGATCGTGAAGTGCGTGTGAAGAAAAATAAAGTCTCTGCGGAACGATTGTGGCATTTTTACGAGCCTACGGATCCTGACACGTAACAATATATAGTCAGACAGTATGCAATTATAGAAAGTGCAATGGTTACTGTTCATTATCAGCACTCACAGGGTATGTGTATCAGCCGCCGACCTGCATCAAATCGAGTGTACTGTTGATTCAGTACTTGAAAAACGGAAACTCGACATGTTGTTTGCAAATTTCCGATAATCAAACAACAAAATGTTTGATTTTCTCCGTCGAAAGCGCAACACTTATTTACAGTTTCGGGTACTGGATTTGTATACAGTGTTATTGTGAGTACCCGCATAGTCTATACTAATGATAAAATTGTAACGAGTTCGTATCTGTGTATTAAATATTTTTGGGAAATTTTAATGTAGACAGGCTTTGTTATCGACGTAGAAGTCATAACATATTTTTTATTTTTCTCTGCCTGATCACGTATCTCACTAAACAGATTTGGATGACACTCGCTAGGATACTTCGTATCCTTCGTATACTTCGGAAGCTGAACCACCGTTCCTACGGGACCGGAAATAAAATTTTGACTGCCTGGTCGTTAGCTTTTATAATAAATAAATATGGTTCCTGTTGGCTGAATGTAAGAAATCTTCACCGGTAGACTCAATGTAAAATAATGTTTAAGAACGTCATATATATTTTATACTCTATGGTTCGCCCCTTCCGTTCCTTTTTTTTCCGTCTGCTCTCGCGCTGCAAATATTGTGTAATAATTACTTTTAATAAAATATCATGATATTACTACATAAAATCGGTTGTTTTCATTCTCTACAGTTCCAATTCACAGAAATAGAAAAACCAATCTTAAACCGAAGCGGGTACCATTTTTAAATTAAAGGCGCAGGTTTTCTGAAGCGAAGCGCGTTCTGGTTACTAGTAGAAGAATGTACTACTAATTGTACTTCAAAAACTAGTTATATACGGGTTAAAGTTCTTAGAGGTATTGAAGCGTGAAGTCTGCCAATCCTCATTTGATCAGCACATTATATTCAACGTCGATCTCTCTCGTAGAAGAGGCCCCTAACCCAGCAGTGGTACAGAATGGATCAATATTTATTTACAACTAACAAAAGCCCTCGCTACTACACTTCAGAAAAACTACCATACACTTAGAAAAAGCACCTGTATTGTTTTAGGACTGGGTTATTCTCGTTCTGTTAATTTTTCACATTACATGTATTAATTTGGAATGTATTAATTGAATTAATTAGCTATGAATAGTTAGATTAACACACTTTGTTGTTTTCGCACCATCCAACAAACAAGAACTACAACAAACGAGCGGTCTTATCACAACACCGCGATTTCTTTCGCGAGACCTGCCAAAAGATCTTTATCAGTAAATCACTCACAATTCATCACATTCGTTCAGTTAAATACGGACAACCCTCCGGAATAGTTCACATAGCTCAATCGGACGGACAGGCGCGCGTGTCAAATATATGGTCGACGATAAATAACGGTCGGCGGTGTAGAGATTACGTCGCATTCCACAGACAATTAAGATTCGTATGGATTTAGATAGCGTAGCATTGATAGTGATGTCAGCGTACCGGACTTCCGGTGCCTTGTATAAGTCCGTCACTCACCTGCCCTGTACACCTAAGAGCTTTCCATGAAGTTTCTGGGGATGTGTAAATTGTATCGATATGAAATTTGACAGTGTCGATGACTATGGCTTTTACCCCTTTCCTTGCGAGAGGATACTCGTATCTAGTAAAGGGATAGTTGTAATGAGTTGCATTTAGTCCAATCTCGACCCTCAATAAAACCGGAATCCTAGAGGCGAATGTACCGCAGCGCAAGGCAATCTTCTCAGACTTCCAGCGAATCAATGTTAAAATCACGATTCGTGTCTCACAGTGATGTATTCTGTGATGTATTCGTGTTTCACAGTGATGTAATTCTGTATACTGTGATGTATTTCATTGTTGTACGGCGTGTTTCGTTGAAATATGTCAGTTTCGGTCGGAATCCAGTACATTCGTGGACATTAATTCGGATGGCTCATCGAAATACTTGACATAGTTCCATTCAGGCAAAAGCGTCCATGTTAATATTCGACCATGACCGCTGGGACAGCAGCAATTCAGATTGTGCCGCGTTCCATAAATAATTACTCGGTGTTCCCGGCTGCCTACGATGTGGGAGTCTTCAAGAGGAGAGTGAATAGGCTATTATAAGTTAGTGCGTTCAACATCTTAGACTTCATCACCGCTTACCATCAGGTGGTGGGTCAGGTGGTCGAGCATTAACATATGTAAAAAAATGCATTCTGCATAGGTTTATAATGTTATCATTAAACTTAATATCCTTTTCGTGAAGACTATACCAATATTTTTCTAAAATCAAGAAAAATATTTCAGACAATCTAGGAAAGCTATTCAGTCTCGAAAAGCTGTTCCGACCATTTTCAGGATTATGTTTGAGAGCGTGTGCGTGTGTGAACATGTGCAAGTAGTGGTGCGTTCGATATCTCTCTTCTCAGTCATACACTCTTGACAGAGTGGTCGTGGTCCTATAACGATAGTGGTGGCTACGGGTCATCATTGTCTTCCAAGATTGCAGGTCTCACAATGCGTCTCCATCGGTTCTATTAATGGCATTGCGACACCTTTGGATTCTGGAACATTTAGATGTGGTTTCAATAGTATCCGTCCAGCGCGTGGGTAATCTATCTCGTTCTCGTTTATCTTCTAATGGCAACTGCAATCAAAATAACCAACCACGTGGAAACGTTACAAGTCTTCAGAATGCAACTTTAAGTTAAACTTTGAAACATTTATTTTCACGGATATAGGAATTAATGATAAAAGCTCTGGTACCTGTTCAAATCCTTACGACAGTTCCGTTTCGCAAATTGAATAGATCGTGTCTACTTAAAATATCACGTACAATCCAGACCGTACCTACTTAGTTATGTTTATCTGAAACAGATGTTTACCCTCGCCTGAATATCGCCCGCGACTCTACCCTCAGTAGACACGGTCTCTGCTCCCCTATATCCCAGTGGGTTATAGTAATGAAGAAAATAAACCAAGTAAGTTTTTCATGGATGCAGTAAACGGGAATTCGGAACTTTTGTTAAATGACCATATACATTTTAATGTAATGGGACTCATGTATTTTTATTAAGATTAAAGTCTATTGATCCTTCGAGCCGAAAAAGGCCGAGACTAGAATGAACCGGTGACCTTTCCACAGACCGCTCGATGACGTCCCAGATTTCAAACCTCAGTTTCGGCGAAAATTGACTCGCTCTTAGATTTTAATAATATACACACAAGAAACACTCGTTTACAGTCACACAGAGCTTGTGAGTGTCCTGTGAAATATTACGCTTCACTGACAATATGTATTTTGACAGCAACACCCGCGTGACCGACATGAATACTAACGACGTTCAAATTGCAAACGATCTGATAAAAATACGTTTACTTAGGATCGCCGGAGCCGCGCCGCTCGAGTTAAACTTGAGGTTTGATGTTAAAAGGTTCCAAGTATAGATAAAATCTTTTTGCACGTACCTGTTTTAAATAAATAAAGATTTCCGTTCCCATTCAACAGATTATAATGTAAGGCAAATTAACAGGCGTTATTACCTAAAATTACTGTAAATTATAAACAAAAGGATTAATAAAAAAAGGCTGGAGTCTGAATTTCTTTATTTAGTGCTATGGGCTCAATCACCCAGTGTAAAGTATGGGAGATATATGTATGTATAAGATTGTCAATGTTATGTCATTGTAAACTGCGCATTTTAAAATATCAGAAGAATAATTGTACATTAATGTTTCCCACAATTGAATTCAATATTATTTAATGCACACAATGGTCTAAAAAGAATTTTGTATTTTCGAGTTTGACCAAAAATCAAACTGTTGCTTTATTAATGCTTTAAATTCGTGTTGGGGACAAATAACCTTGTTAAACTTAAAAACATGAAGCCACGGGGATGATGTTAAAAGGGTTCCGACTTTTCATCGTATTTTAAAAAAACTGAAAAAACAAAAAAAAAAACTGTTTTGTTTGTCCCATTTTCTCATAGAACTGTTTCAACCGCCGACTTGAATTTGGTTGTCGTATCTAGGTCGTTAACATATTCAGCACATATTTTTTTCATGAGACAAGCCTATTTAAACTTAGCCCCAACTTCTACACTACATCTTCTTGTATCATAACATTGTAACAGGTTATACGCATTACATCAATACCGATCACATACCTCATTCCTCGGTCGTTTGCAGCCATTGTTGCGCCAAATGAGCCTTGCCGGCTAAATGATTCATGTAATGCGCGCAAATGACAGTGTACCTCACGACTAGAGTCGCCAAGCGATCTGTGGAAGTGGGATTCTTCGTTACTAGCGCCTAGAAATATAGTTCCCGCAAATGTGTGCGGCCAAACGTTAATTTTCGCATTTTCAGTACTGCTCCTAGGTGTATGAAACATACGATAAGAAATAGTAGGGAACGGACATCCTTTGACCGGTGACTCTCAAATGATTATTTTCTGGCTTGACTATTATATACATGAAAAAATTTATATTTACTATGATTATAATTTTTAAACTCGATATACATAACGACGTACATAGTTTTGAGACCGAATTACTCAAATGTCTGAGTTGGGCGTAATATCTAAATAGGCATTTATAGAAAGAAGAAAAAATTGCAAATTCGTTTTATCTTAAATAACTATTGCATAGAATTAAATAATAATTTCCGAATATGTATTTTTTTTTATTAATGAAATTTCTGCTCCACAGACTTTTCGTCCGTGCCTTTTTTAGTATTTTCTTAAATTTTTTGATTATGCTCCGATGCGAACTCTCGCTGACGCCACGCCACTTGTGCGCAGGTTTCACCGTTCGGCTTTACCTGCGAGCGAGTGGTTGCTTCAGCGAGGGTTTTACACTTGGGATTACTTAAAACTACAGAATCTCTATTACTATGTTATATATACATATATTTTTATTAATTTGCTTAAGCTATGTTAATGTATATCTTAAATATAATATACTAATTTTTGTCCTTCACGGAGGCCGCTTCAAGTGTTTGGCATGGACTATAGCCGAATATGTATTCACATACTCAGTTCTTAAAAACATATTTGAACTATTCACAACAAAGAATTGATATTTAAACAATTTAACGATGACCTGCGTATTTTTATGTTGCATGTTTTATTTTCTTGACCCGAAGCCGCAGCACTTCCACCCATGCCTGCCTCCGAAACGCTTTGGGAAGCGCTGATTTCCAGTTAAGAAAGGACGCGCTTCATGGTAAATAAAGGTAAATTAACCATACCGCTTATTCCCGTTATGCAAGTGCTCCATGAAGTAACATAAATAACTATTTTATCTTCCTAAGATACAAATTTTATTGAACTTACATTCAATAAATTATGTAAAATACGACAGCTAAATCCGATTTCAAATTATATTTTTCGCTTCATTCAAGGTTCGGAAGTTTGAACCTGTAGCTTTTTTAAAGCGTCTCGAAGTTTGATAACAAATATCCCAAGAATCCTTCTAACTAGGTAGGCGACCCTACTCACGACACGGTCATAGGCCACATTATGTAAGCCGTGGTTTATAAGGTTAAAACTTTCGGCTTCTACTGCGACGGTTTGTGTCACTCTAACGCTTAAATTTTCAACATAACCGACCGCCCTAATAGCCTGTGTGAGACCACACGATCCATCATTCCTAACCCTAATTAGTATAATCCCCGACCGTTGCAATATACAGAGTAAACAAGATCGATAATTCCATTGACAATACTGTTGCTCATACTAGAGACTTTCCCAAGAGAAGAGAGCGGGGTCTTGATTCCTACTCGAACCGATGGATAATATAAGGTTTTCTCCCGGTTTCTTTTATGCTGATAACCGCTAATATGATGATAAGTGGTATCTATAAATCTGTTGATTACAGTAGTGACGTCACTTGTCACTGATACGTTTGAGGTCATGGAGTACACGGTAATGCGCACATCAAAGCCGTCTCTGATGAAGTATTCCTTTAGACTCTGCTAGTCTACTCCTTCACGACAGACCGATCCTATCAGCTACAATTGGGATCACTTTTCAAAGGAGCCACCGGATCATTAGCTCGGGCTCGTTAAATAATCAACCTGCATTGATACACTCCCTCATTCACAGAACATAATAGTCAATTGAAATGTACATCATTGAGAGTTGAATTCGACGACCAATATAACCGAAGAAATGCGATATTTCATCAGTTTTAAAAGTGTAAAAGCGAACCCAGCAGTGAGACAACAGTACAGTATATTAGACTATAGGCAATAATGAGCAGTGACCCTAGTGGCATTGGTCTAGCTGCATCTCAAACATCGAAGTTGTGTGCTAATGTCGGAAGCGGCCAAGTGAAAGTTCCCTAGGTAGATCTGGTAATAGTAGTTGTGATTAGGAGCTCGGACCAGCAGTGACCTGTAACCTGTTATCTAACTACTGACCGTGGGCGTTTATTATTGCGACCCCGAAAGTACGGCGACTTCTTTCGAAATACAAAATCTTGATAACGTCCTAGGGCTTTCAAAAAATAGGTATACTCTTAGATAGTTGCTTAACTTTCAATCTTAAAAATAATTAATATGATCACAGTTATGATAAGGCCACTAGTATTTCCCAAAAACATAAGCAGACAGTTATTTCTAAAAATACCAATGTAACAAACAGACTTGGACAAGGACAAAATTATAGAGATAACCTTTTACCAATGGATTACGGAAACCTAAAACTCAGTTCTTTTATGTTATACATCTTTACACCAGGTCCAGAATAACTTTGCTCACTACATCCATAAAAAATCTTCCATTATCCCATCATGTAGCACGCAATGCCATAAAAAGGCCTAAGGAATGTAACGGGCGTAGTCGCCATTAATCTCGAGCTCTGAGACAGAAGAGAAGTTATATCTTCAATTTGCCATGTTACCAACGTTACGGCGGGCTATTGTGTTTTGATGTCGCGTTCACTGAAATATAGATTGTTATTTTTTATTAATACGACAAGTAAGTGACCAGTCTATTCTATGGACATCTGAGCAATAACTTCGAATCTTGTTGAAAACTCGCGTTTCCCCAAAAAAGGAATTTTGCTGAAATTCTTTGTTCAGACGTCAAGGGCTATAAACCGCGTGCCCAGGAATCAAACCTAAAACCTCTCGCTCAGTAAGCACGTCAAGCTACTAGCTGTGCTATAAAATCCCGTAGAAAGATCATTGAAATTTATGACAGACGCTATGTCTTATCGACAGGGTACAAAAGCTCGTTTTCTAGCTGATAATCTTAGAGAACAATTCAAGGAATTCTAATCATAACGTAGCAATGATTTTGTGAACTCGAAACATATACTATATATATCATATACAGGTTGTACCAGCTAAGCTGCAGATAAATGGTAATAGCAGCCAGTAAATTTTTCAGCACTGTGTTTGGCAGGTAGAGAGGGTGTTACGTGATGTGAAAATTTAAGATAACCTGCACTCCAAGAAAATATCTTTATGAGAATATCAAGGAAATGTTTATCGTATATTATTTTTTTTATACCACTAAATAGTAAATCACTAAATAGTAATAATTAATGGCATTATTTCGACCAAGTTACGCAAGATTTACGGAAGATGGGCATATTATATTAGAACATAACATTTTGAGAACAATATATTCATACCAATATTTGAATAGCAGACGTTAAGCCATGTCGAGTGGAGGTGGTCATCGCGCGTCTTGTTTTAACACTCAGATTGGTCAATAACCTCTTGAACAGTCCACACTGAAGCTTCATGGTGTTTTTTACTTTGGAGCATTAGTGGTCCGCTAGTAGTTTGAAGTGAAGTTATGGTTGAAGTAAACAACGAGAGAAAAAGAACAATCCAAAGAGGATCTAAATGGCCAAGGTTTAACCGTGGTGGCGCTTATTTTAGAATGCTTAAATCCAGCAGTGGAATTAGCAGTGGAATTGGCTGACGGATGGATGGGTAAGTAACTATCAATCAACATGACCAAGCGACATATTTCACTTAAAAAATCAATATATTTAATTACTCAACACAGGTTACGTAAAATCTTAGTAAAAATATCGCAGTGACATCAAGTCCCATTCCGTAAAGACGCGGGTTAAGTTCGCGGCTTAGTAATTTAACTTAACAAGGATTTTCGCTCCATTGTCTCGATTTCGGGTTGAAATAGTCGAAGTCCTAATTGGTTTTAGTCACAGCGAGAGCCGCGGAGAGGAAATTGAGGGTAGAAACGAATTCGCTGATTACACAGTATTTAAATAGTCTTGACATTTTGCTAAGAGCTTCCTGGTTCATTTAAATAAATAGTATTAATTACTTCAAATTTATTGTTTTTGTTGGTAAATTTTTCAGGATAGATAAGAGTAAGATCTAAGAATCCAGTATACGATATACGTGGACTATGCCGTGTTTTGATCTGACGTCAATCACTGGGCGGTTATCTATTCATCACGTGTACACATATACATCTATGTATATATTGCTTTTAATATGTTTGTTGAGCAATAATTAAAGGACATAATGTTGAATATACAATTAGGTTAATGGCGCTCTCATCATGGACGGCTTTTAAAAAAGGACCTCATAAATATCCAAGACTAGTCTAGGACACCAGACTAAATTATGACGTCAGTAAATCGTTATTTAATCGGTAAACTGATTTCATACAATCATGGCTTTAACTATCAGCCTTTCATAGTACACTGATGAACATTAGCCATCAAAAACTAGCGCTTCTCCAACCGATTCTGGGTCCTCTGAATCCCACCATTTTCTTCAGGTCGTCGATTCACCGACCATATATCTTTCTTGGTTGAATTCTACCTATTTAGTCTTAAAGATCTTCGGAAGTATGTGAAACCCATTACATTCTCACTAATTTGTTATGTAAAGCATGTGTTCCTTTAAGGCTTAGCATCTGTACATTACAAGATTTACTACTTATTTATTACCTTGAGCAGAGAATCGTTTACAATATTTTAGTCACTACAATCATTTGTACAGCTCTTGAGCGAAGATGAATCAGTTAATATAATAGAAATTTTGCCAAGCAAGGTTAAATACGTACAGATATGTAAGACAGATGCAGCGAATCCTCGTCTTAATCACTCACTGCTTCTAAACTCTCATATTAGATGTTAAAAACTATAAAACGCTTAACTGATTTAAATACTAGATGACCATAAAAAACGAAACTGCGTGTTAAACTGAGCACTATAAATAAAATCTTAGTACTTGAATTGCAAAGAGCACTTTCGGGGTATTTGCGCTAACTGCTAGACATAAGCCTTTCCAACGGTTTTAACTTTTCATTGTCATTTGTTTCCCTGAGCTGCAGACCGAGATTATTTGCTATAAGTCGGAAGAATCCGCCAGAGCACGGCACTGGAGGCTATAAAATTTCCAAAGCAATAAAACAAATTATTATCTTCCTTGCGTACTAAATAGACTGGCCTTTTCAGTGTATATAAAATTGCGTTTTATGGTCGTATCTCGTTACAACCATTGATCTAACATAAGTTAGTAAGTACATGGTTTAGTGCGCTACGCTACAACCCTATTTTAGTCAAAGCAAAAATTTAAAACTTAAACCCAGAACCCAGAACTTAAAACCCAGATTTTATTAACCTTCCTTTTACGTCTCTATTGCAAAACTGAAGATTGCAATGCTTACGATGCTTTTATTTTTAGTCCAAGGTTTTAGTTCAATAACCTAAAATGTTTAAAAAAAATGTTTTTCGCATTTTTCTCGAACCTGATCTATAACACATCGAATGTAAAATTAATAAAATGAAATTGACGAAAGTAAAAGATGACTATGATAATTAATTTTCGTTTCGACCATCCTTGATCAGGCCGCCCTTTCGGTTTTAAGATCGTTCGTTAGGAACACTATAAATATTATTGAGAGCGCATATAAAACTTTCGGCTGCGAAAACTCGTATTCACCAATGTACCAGTTCGTCCATAAATTAATGTTAGTTATTTATACAGCACTTATGTACCTTGTACATCAATCAACGGATTAAGAATTTCATAGTTTTTTCTTTTGTTTCTATTGTTATATTCTATGTTATGAAATCAGTTTTTTAAATCACTAGCTACTCTCTCAGAGCGTAATTTAAGACTACGTCCAAATATTTCGCACCGCAAACGATGCGTTGCGCGTCGGCGACCACCTAACGCCAAAACAGAAAGAATATATAACTAAAAATCATCCGTTACACACTCGACTGATGATGGGTTTGTTCTTTGATCGTAGATACTTACTACTAACATAAGTAACCGAAGCAACACGGCTGTCAACACAACATGTATCTGAAGTACGGTATAATTATAATTATAATTTTCGTAATCTGAGTCAGACGATGCAGCAGACGAGCCACCGTCTATAAACTGTGCCAGAAGAGTCACCGATACATCGCCTGTTACGGACTCCTCCAAAGCCTTATTCGTATAATCACATTTCAGCGCTCCAGGTGTTCTATATGTGGTATTGTATGATTCAAATAATAAATCTTGTATATTATTAATCACGTTTATTTTTATGACAATCGCCTTCTTGCTATCTCACATGACATCTCTGATGGTAAAAACTACAGATTATATTAGTCTATGTTACATATAGCACACCAGGAATATCACAACTCATTTCACATTTTGCATTTATACGGAATAACGGACCGTGCATGTCTGAGTGTTGTCACGATTCCAGCCCATGTGGATGAAACATCATTCTTCGGTTAGTGATACGGTACTGAAAGCGTGACCTAGGCCCGGAACGAACGCAGAGGGAGCCGATATTACCTACTGATATGTCGTACGAAAAGTCTCGTAAACTAATTAGTGTAAACATATATTTAAACGTTGTCGCATTATTCATTCAAGATTTTGCTAATGTCAATATTTCCCGGATCCTACGTTGTTTGCGGCATGCGGGTCACGCCGCGGACAAAGGGTAGTGGATGTTAAATATACTGCAATACTCTCCCGAATATAGCGGGAATACGGCGAATAACAGGCGTTAACATTGTACATGCCATTACACGCTGTATTACGTGGCGCGACGAGCGATATTGGCGCTGCATATGGGAATAAATTTTCCATAATGCGAGCGTATGTACTTGCGTACATTTCATGTTATGAAAATATGGTAGTAATAAAGATTATTTAATCTTGTAGCTGTAGATGGCGTTACAGCAGGTCTTCAAAAATAAGAACCACCCCGGCCATCACCGGGAAATTCGCTATTTTACTTTATGAGATGTGAGAATTGTAATGCAAACTTGCTGATTCGTTCTTGAAAGCCATTTGCTTTAATAATAACAAAGGAACCCGTAACGTCACAGTGTACCTTAAATTAAAAAATCGATTAAATGCCCTGGAATTAAGCGTTTTTGGGCTTGAGCCTGAAGAATAATGAGACTACCTGATTGGGTACCATTTTGATCACAGTGCTAACGAACGAAAACAGCTCACAGAATTAGCCGGCTGAAGTGGCAATGGGCAGGGCACACAATTCGTAGAACTGGTAACCGATTCAGAGGGCTCAGGACTGGTCGAAGTTGTGTCTTATAGAAAAACCTATATCCAGCAGGGGACTTCCAGAAAATCTGAAATTTGTACGTGTGTAGGTTAGTAGTACTATTATTTCCAACATAGGATAACTCTGTCACTTATATCTCAAGCTACTCTGTAGTCTTACATAGGCTATGCAGATAATTATTAGTACAAACATTTTGTGTATATATAGGTATTTATATTATAAAGCAACACGTGCCACCTTTTTTCGCGAAAGGAAAGAAATGTAGCCTCACACACGGATACCATAAAGCGAGGTGCCAGTTTAATATGATTAAACGGGAATTTGCTAAAAGCGCTGAAACTGCGCACATTAGTAGTTCCAGTGTGCTCGCTTATTAAAAACTTTATAGCTCACGGTGAGCGAGAAAGTTATGGCTTGGAAGCGTTTAAGCGGAGAGAAAAAATTAAATTTAACTATTCATAAATAGCCCATTCATACTTCCTTTATAACTGAGATTTTTTGGACTCGACTAAGGTTTTTGCCGGCATTCAGTTTAAATGAATATAAGGTAATTTAGTTGCTGAATATTATTCACTGGCCTAACGTGCAATACTTAAAGTTTCACTTAGTCCACACAAATAGAGAAATCGGCCCAATACTGAGTGAGATGACGCAATATGGTAAAGGGAGACGAACGCTACAAATTGGAACTCAGAGGACCAAAGAAACACCAGCCACCTCATATCAACGTTAGACTTCACCAGTTACCTTATTGGCATAAGATATAGCACTCACACTAAGCCAACCTTAGCCAGTCGGATGTCAAAGCCAACCTCCAATGTTCGTGGTGCACCCTGCTGTATAACGGACGAACGAGGCTGTAGCAAGCCGTCTCTCCTATTGAAGATCACTAGGATCTGTACCACTCAGTTCTAATGATAAATATGCATGATTACTAGGTATTCTTAACCCGCTTAATTACCATCCACCACCCTTCTTCTAGATTCAACCGTGAAATTTAATTCAAGGGAAAAGAATTAATGGTGTGTTGGTTTGGTGTTGGCACGAGCAAAGGCGACGGTGACCACCAGCCTATCGGCCCGTTTGTCGGCTGTTAATAGATTAAGTAATTATTAAGATTAAGTACACTTTAACTCGTTAGTAGTAATCAGTAGAGTATATATTGGTCAAACAAAACGAGCTATTTTTCAGTGGATAGAATATCATCAGTGCAGTCAAAAATAACGACCCGAAGAAAACCACCGTAGCATGACGTTTGATTGAAACCAGTCAAATCATTGAATTGGTATCATATTAAGTAAGAGAAGCCGTTGAGAAACATTCAAAAAAATTTAATAGAGAAGATGGGTTTAAATTAGCTAAAGAGTGAAATTAACTGGATAATTTGTGGCAAATGAAAACAGTGTCCAGTTCAGTGCATAAAGATATCATTAGTGTCTTGTGTAAAGCGCTTTGATATAATAGCTAAGAACGCAAAACAGAGTAGATATGAAGTTGACATGCTCACCTGACATTAGTGTCTGCCAAGTGTCAACTGCCAAGAGTGTCTCCCCGCCATCGCACTCCTACCGCGGTTACGATCCATATATTTTAAAAACCATGCCCATGACCCAATTGGATGGAAATAAATATCGGTAAAAACCACAAAAACCATGAGTACTGTTAAAGTTTACTGTTAAAATATATAATATTCGCAATGATATAGTATAAAATCGTAGTATATACTAAACTAAAACACATCCAGTAATGGGTTTCCATTTGCGGCTCACTGCAGGGTCTGTGGCTTAAGGTAGATAGATGGGGTCAATATTGTGCATTAGGGATTACCCATGTAGCTCCTCATAATATGGTTGTCTGCGCTGCTTCTGTGCCGATCAGACACCGACAAGGCCTAACAACTATCCATCTGTTCGCAGTGTCAACAACCGTTACCGACAGCGGTCGAAATCGAATGTCGAATGTCGCCGATTGAACTCCCGACCGTGCCCGACGTTGCTTTACTTCGGCGATTGCTCACGATGTACAGAAAAAAGTGAATTTGTGCTGATATTTTCTACTACTACAAAAAGATATATGTTCATAAGCTCAGTTCCAAATATATTGGTTGGAGAATATACATCTGGTAAAAATAACTGTTAACTAAATGAGATTTACGTTATATTCCTATTACGAATAAACATTATTATATATCATTTGTTCCTTTTAATTTATATATTGGCTCTCATGTGGCAATACGATTATTTTCATGTTTTAACGAATGAATCAAAACGCGTTCTCGAATATTTACATATAAGAGTTCCCGTACACTGCAGTTATTTGATACTTTTGTCGGTATGATCTAAAAAACCTCCCACTTATTAAATAAATCCCATGGTTAGGCATTCATAACATGTAAATACATTGTTGTATATATCATTATTACTTAAGTTAAAGCACTAACGCTAATAGCTCCTTTACTGTACTGTACTGAGAGTGTGTTTGGCAATTATTCATATTATCTGCGCAAAAACCGATCTGGTTCGGTAAGGTCAGTGGCCTCATTAGCGTGACTGGTCGGTTGGTGCGAGGTAGTTCACATGTCAGATCGAAACCGCGAGATCAACTTGTTAACAGCTCTTATGTCAGTGGACTACGACCGTACCTTGAATTGCAAGCTGCAGTACAATACGACACAATTAAAAGTACCTAAGCCGTAGGTCTCTGAATCTCACGATGTTACTAATACCTCATGGTTTTTTTCACTTGGCAATGTATCTCCTACCTTGTTCCAAAAACCTATCATCCTATGTTTCATCTATTTCAGTAGCAGTGTGCAGTACCTTAAGGTGATCTATTTGCTCATAATCGGCTATGGACCTTACATATGAAAAAACTAATTGTAACAAAAATATCAGGCAAAATAATAAAGCACTCAGACTGTTTAATTCTATTTAACATTCATTTAAATATGTAACGGTTATGAATGAATACCAATATAGTGTACTAGGAAAAAGGTCTTCAAACGGGAGAGAAAGCGTCGCGTAATAATGTTAGAGGATCAAGGAGCGCTTTCATTAAAGCTATATTTTTTACTTCAACGGTAATTGAATGCAGATATAAAAGACTGCGTGATTCTTATCCTACATTCAAAGAGGAGCGAGTGGAAGCCGAGGACAGTTTATTATATTGTGAGTTTGGTACTTAGTAGAAGCGGAAATTGTCATATTGTTTATATTTGCTGTGGACGCGATTTTACGTTTTCTAAACTCGTAACCAAACAAAATGTGGCCCATATCAATGGTGTTAGTTATGCACCACATGCGGTCATAGTTTGAAGGTCTGAGTCAATGAAGTGGCAATATTCGGGCGTTTTTGTGCTGTTGAGACGCATTAGTGCGTCGGCTTCGATTGTTATCATTATACAGCGCTAGCAGCCCGGCCCGGCTTCGCGCGGGTACTTTTATTTTTGAACTTTTTGAGATTTATTTGTAATTTTATCTTTATAAAGGACGTAGGTATGTTTTTTTCATATACATTTTTAATAAAATTCCTTTTTTTTAGTTTTATGTACTCAAGTACATAATTTGTAATGGGTTTTTTTTTTTACTGAAACTTATTTTATTACATCTTATATTTACTTTTTTACATTTTGGTTCACGTTACTGGAGTTTTAGCAAGGATCCCTTATTTTTTCTAGTAATAAATATAGCCTATGTTACTCAGGGATAATGTAGCATTCTAATGGTGAAAATTATTTTAAATCGGTTTAGTAGTTTTTGAGTTTATTCGTTACAAACATACAAAAATACAAAGCTTTCCTGTTCGTAATATTAGTATTACAGCATAAATCAGTAAGCTAGGTATATCAAGACCCTTCGGGTTATATAATTTACGAAACTTGGGTTTACCACTCGGTAACTCGTCCATCGATCCGCATTGGAACACCATAGTGATATACATATGTTCAAAGCTTCCTCAATAACAAGGAGATCCATCGCCTGCAATTAACCACTAGTGGATTGCACTCACAGATATTTATCTTCTTATGTATACGTCTATGGTTACGAGTTTGGTTAAGAACCGTTTATTGTTTCGTTATATGCTTCTTACAAAGAACGAGAATATACACGCATAAATTAATTATTAAAAGGGTCCTTACTTCATTTTCTAAGGACAATTTTACCGCCACAGCATGAAGCTCAGCAAAGCATACATTATAATATAATATTATCCGTATTTCAACATTTTCATAACGCACAATATACCTTAATTCAAAGTTATTTCCGCACGGGCCCGGTGTTCATTTGTTTGAACATGACGATCGCGTTCCACGACAATGAATATGCAAATCTGTTCCGGAACAGTCAGCTGAGCTCGGTCGATTGCAATGAAAGGTAAAATATAAATAAATAAATATGGTAGTTCAATACAAGCTATTAAATACTGAAAAAAATTAAAACATACGACTATGATAAGGTTAAAATTGGCCTCGAATTTAATTAAACCTACGTCGGGTGTACGAAGATAATTATTAATAGACAACAAACTATAACTGCGTATCAAAAATAGAAACTTTGACACAATTTTAATAAATCTTACTCAATTGTAACATGTACTTTCATTTCGTACAATAAACGTTCTGTTATTTCCGCACGGGCCCGATGTTCATTTGTTTGAACATGATGATCGCATTCCGCGACGATGAATATGAAAATCTGTTCCGGAACGGTCAGCTCAGCTCGGTCGATTGCAATGAAATATGTATGTTCGTGACAAAATTAAAACTGTATTCTATAATTATGACAGATATCTATGGAAACCGTGTAGTTTGATGTAAATAACTTTTTTTTATTCAAAGTTCAAAGATTTTTTGTTGAATTTGTTGTTTTGTACGCAGTATTAAATGTTATATTTTGTATGAATCGGTAATTAATTTAACTGTGAAATCAGATAATCGTATATTGGTAATTTTACATATTATACATGATCCATTAAACATTTATAACGGATTTGATGTCACCAATATAAGATAATCACACGAGTGTTGGAACACTACTGTGTCGAGCACGGGGACGTAATTTCATATTATCTGTTTGACAGCATATTGATCACAACTACATTTTTTTCCTCTATATCTTTATATAGAAAGGTATCATTTCGTTACTAACCGTAATATAAATAACTTTGAAAATGTTACAGTATCTCCAGTCAAAGAGATATTTTGACTTAAAGCGTTAGAAGTGACGTTTGTTACCTCGATACATTCTTCACAAATGGTGTAGCTACAAATTCGTAATTTATTCGTTTTACATCAAAACTAGCCGAGGAATTTTTTTATGATAATAGCCGACAAACCAGCCATCAGATGGTCAGTGGTCACCGTCGCCCATGGATATCAGCAAGAGCAAAGGTATCACTGATGCGTTGTCGGCCAGGAAATAAAAAGAAGGTAAGAAAGAAAGTTTTGGCTGTCAAGCCCCCAGCCGGAACACGACGAGTCGTTCGGCGGCTGACTCGAGCTGGGGGGTGGTAGCTAGCCAAGATAATAATGCCAGTAATAACATTACTGACTTAATAATAATACTGGTAATATAATCCTCCACAAAGCCCTACCACCAAGTAAAAAAAAATAGTTTTTAAATAATCTATTATTATTATTATTATTATCATTTACGCACTTGTAATACATAAATAATACCTACTTTATCATTTATACCATTATTATCAAGACATTGCGTATATTATGAGATTGTGTATATGCGGAAGTAATCTCTAGAGCCGCGGCGCTTATCTGAAAAATTCTTTCCCACAAAAGGCACATTATTCCAGATGGACACAGGCTACATATTTTGTGAATGAAATCATTTTTCAACCCGAACGAAGTTGGTAAGGGCCTCTAGTATATTACACAAAATGGTGGAGGGGGTGGTTCCTCGTACAAAATGCACGTCATCACCATCATTCTTCTATCTTGTATAACTAGTTAATATTAATTAATATTTTAATTAGAAAGTCTAAAATTTTGAATAGCCAACTAAAATTTTAGCGTAATTTCACCGAACCAGGTGGTAGAACCCGCGATCTGTTTAACTTTAGAGTTAACGTTGAAACAACTTTGCATTTTAAGAAAATATTGTTTTCCTTGAAATTATAATAACGCTATTCTTAACAGGAACTAGTAAGAATCATGTATGAGACCATAGATTCCAGCAGATATATTTGATACTCAGTACTTTAAATATATCGAATAACCAACTTAGAAACAATTCCATACTACTCTTGAGTAACTGATCACTTACATACCACAATTCCCACACACAACTGTTACAGCATTAGCTAGATTAGGTACACAGCAGAGACTACACAACCACATAAAAGCACGTTCGCTTCTTCTCCCTTTGGCGAGTAACGCATCGAATACCTTTGATGTGATACACGCGTGGACAGCGATGTCCATTTAACATCAAGTGGCTCGACATGCATCAGCTCGACTGTCAGCTATTAAAAAATTCTTAAAGAAGGAAACAAAATGTCCAGTCATAAGTCAAAATGCCGCTTTACCCTTACTGTTGTAATAAAAAACATTAGTGTCATAATAATTATTATGTATTTGGAGTCTCACAGTCCGTCTAACTATACAAAAGGTATGAAATAAACGCGCAAAGGTCCCAAAGTGTAAAGTACTCGTAATTTATTACCGGCTCGCGAGAGGCTTCGGTTATCATCGTATGTTGGTGTACAGAAACACAAAGGTTGTCGAGTTTACAAAATAGACACAGTAGGTAATTGTCAACTTTACCTACCGAATTGCGAAGTAACAATAATATTTTTAAATAATTTTTCATGACACGTTTCTTCTTCCCGAAGAACCTTCAAACGCAATCTGACCGACGATGTTTATGTATATGTGCCGACAGTTCCCATATGAATATTTTCTGTATTTTTTAAGTTACCTGAAACAAGAAACAAGCGAATATTAGCGACAAATTAATATTGCTCTGACCACTTCACCAATGGAGGTTATATTAATAACTAACAAATGCCGTCGCTTCGCTTCGGAAAAACTACCTTACGCTTAAAGAAAACATGTGCATTTTTCTGAGTTTTTCTCGGTGAGTGGATTAGAAATACGCGTATTAATTCATAACTTTTTTATTTATGGACGGATTGCAATGAAACAAACTTTAAGTATTAAGTGACGCTTACTGCGATATATGAGTGAAAACCAGAACAAAATCGGTTAAGCAGTTTCTGAGATTAGCGGGAACAAACGCACAGACAAACAGACAAAAATTCTAACAACTATTGTTTTGGGTTCTATTGCATTAAAAAGACCCCTAATAATATTTTTACTCATATATTGTTCATGCACAGAAATCAATCAGTAAGAATTTTATTATTAGTATATAGATAGATATAGATAATACTCGTAATCTTCTAGTCAACAAAATTGCATAAAAAAATTACAACTGCAAAGGCAGCTAATGCGTTTTATGATTTACTAGTCCTAGACAATCTTTATATTCAGAAATAGTACCCGCACTCGAAACAATCATTCGATACGCTTTTCATGAGGCATTCCATAAATTCATATTTACCCCATACACTAAACCTGCCTCATGACCACTTAATCTGATTGTAATATCCGTATGAAAATGACAACAGGAATTAACCGCTGAACCAGAACGGTATCAACATTATTATCGTCGCCCCCTTTCCCTATAGGGGGTCGCATCAGATGACGGCTTAGAGGCCTCCAGGCCAAAGCCAGCCTCGGGTGGCGTTTAGTGGGTAGACCCCTAGGTTTTTTCGGGAGTCCCACATTACCAGCGCAGCCGGCTGCGCTGGTATGCTATGAGCATTCACCACCCCTAGCCCTTTCTCCTTTGCCTGGGCGCAAAAAAAAACTTCACAATGCAAGCAACATTTGTTAATACATTAATAATGCTAATTAACTTTATTATATATAATATTTATTAATAATTAATTTATTAATTAATAATAATTAATTAATTTATTATTAATAATTGTAATATTGGAAGGAGAGTTGTAAGATAGTCATTAAGGTCAGAACATACTTTAGACCCCCAAGTGGCCGACGGCGGGGTTCCGTACTCTCCGCACAATCAAAGAAGTTTATTGTGAAACTCCACCACAAGTGGACAACTCAAGTTTTAGAATTTAATATGCCACCAAAAAGCTTCCACCATGGCTTCGCGATTTGTATCCAACAATAAGAACCGGTAAGAATCAAATCCTTTGGATGATCGTGCGCGTCGCGGCTCGGAGACTCAAGAAATTTCACCATTGGCGGTCATCTAGTTCCGACCATAACCACAATTGCCCAACTCCGTCAATCACTTGCGTACGACACATAGTCTGACCATGGACACTGCGGTGAACTGCCTTACTTTTTCTATTCCATCATCAGCGTTTTTAAGTCTACCGTTGAACATACGATGCGTTCATACACCTCCTTTACTTGAGCCATTGTAATCTTGATCTGATTTTTTTAGGTTATTTGTCCATCTGGTCGGGGGGTGATAACCTTCGAGTAACCAACCCATCGACACTTCAGTTACTATTCGGCGAGCTCGATAACTCCCGTTTTGTTTGTTATCAATTTTATTACCTACTTGTAAACAACCATAATGTAACGTAACTGTACGCAAACAACTACTTAATTATTGGCAACGGATACGTTATTTACAACCAACTGAAGTTCTGACGATCAACTTGTCACGTGACTTGCGCGTTAGTTCAACTTCTCTAGTCGAACTGCTCGGAAAGCTAAACTTGGTAACTTTACAACATGGATACTTTCAACTTGTTAGTTATGCGTGAGAAATACGTTGAACTTTTGAAATTGTCGTATATAAATTAAAAAAATTGTTACAAAGAGCTGAAGTTAGCATTTGTGGCAGGGATTGTTGATCTCAGATTAAAAAAATAAGCTCAGGCATTTGCGACAATGTTGAGTATCATTTGATCACTATGTGGTGCATACTATATTAACGCAAACCTGTCTGTTTGAACGCGATAATCTCAAAAACTCACCATCTCGTAGAAATGTGTTCGACGGTTTTTATGATAGAGTGATTCACGTGCAAAGTTTAAGTAATGGAGTAAACAGAAAAATATTATAAAACTCCTAATAAAATAATAAACAATTGTTTAGTATGCAGTTACTATTAGTATAGTGTAATGACAACCAAATAAGTATGATGTTTGAGAGATGATTATTAAATCGGACTTCAATCAAGCCGGACGTTTCGTTAACGAAAGTAAAGATAATGTTTGTCGAAGGGAAGCGACATAATATTCGCTATTAAATTCTAAGAATAAAATCAAAACTTTCTAAATATATATTTAATATTATGTAGAGAGTGGGAATTTTGGATTTTTTTAAACGAGCTAACAGGCCACCTGATGGTAAGCGGTCACTGTCGCTTTTAGACATTAACAATGTGGTACCGATGCGTTGCCGGCTATAATGTTTATGAGCATGCGGAGGGTAATTTTCAAAACCGCGGCACTTTTCTGCAAAAAAAATTTACCATTTGAAAGGTACACTATTCCAGGTGGATATAGCCAACACCACCAACATTACTCACAGTTGGCTCTTAGTGGTGGCGGCAGGCAGTTAGGAACTAACCGTATCATCATGCCGGAGTTGCAGTACTGCAGGGATAAACATCTGCTATAGTCACTGATCTTATAATCGGTTTGTGCTTCTTTATCGATAAAAATTAAACTCAATCTTCATCGGAAACACAATGTTTTGAACTCGCACACGAGAATTTCACGCTGCATGCGACTGCTCCTAATATATATAGCTAAAATAATAAACAGTTTTGTAAATCAAAACTCGGAACGTATTCCTGTAAGCTCCAACTGTTTTTTTCGCTATGCAGACCAACTGCCTTTGTACTGGCTGGCCAGACACTGGTCCTACCGGTTTGGCCTCCCTCAACATCAAAACATCGCATCTACAGCCAACGACACATAAAACTCAACTGCTAACGCGATATGGTCGAATTTACATTGCAGAAAATCATTCACGGGAAACCGGCTTTTAATGAGTTAGGTTTAAAGGCGAGTTACGAGTGCAGTGGATCGGTCCACGGTGCCCGCGGGCCACGCTCACGGTATTCTACTATTTCGAGTTCAACTAACAACCACGTAATA
Organism: Megathymus violae; assembly: GCA_003671415.1. Lineage (NCBI taxonomy): Eukaryota > Metazoa > Arthropoda > Insecta > Lepidoptera > Hesperiidae > Megathymus > Megathymus violae. The sequence continues at coordinate 926,486 of PDGT01000064.1, read as the reverse complement.
TGGAGTTGTGGATTCATGCGCCATTGTTGGACGTGTAATATGGCGCTGTGATTAGTACCACAACCCGCGTCGCATACAACGCTCACTGTCACACTGTACTTAAAATTAAAGTATTGTCCGATACAGAAACTAGCGGGTCTTCTGCCTCTGTGAAGGCCGGCGACGTTTCTCTCATGTCTCAGGTGTAACGGACGTCGGCTATACAAACAAACAAACTGTTCGATGTACGGTGGTTCATTCTGAGCTATGACTTTTACTAGTAAATAGTTGCCCGCCCCGAATTCGAGTTGAAAAATTGATTGTATACATAATATATAGCCTGTGTCCATCCGGATAAAGGGCTTTTAAATGGTAAGCGAATTTTTCAGATAAATGCCGGAGATTACTTTCCTCAAATACACAAACTAACAAAAATGGCACTCCCTCTTTATAATCTTTATTTCTATATAAATCTGCAGTGTTTTCTCTATCTGTATATTCCATCTGTTTGCAAAATGTCATAATAAATATTCGTTTCATGACTCACTAACATAAATTTAACCGTTTCGAAATTTTTTGTCTGTCTCTCTGTTTGTCTATATCTCGCGTTGTAACTCATAAACGGCTTCACCAATCTTAATGAAAATTGGTAAAATCTATATCTCCCGTTGTAACTCATAAACGGCTTCACCGATCTTAATGAAAATTGGTAAAATATCAGTCAATCTAGGCAAAAAAACATAAAATTTTTAATGACCATGCACATACAATTAATCGTTTAACCCGAACGAAGTCGGAGGGGGCCGCTAGTACTAATATAGATTGCATTATTGATTGCATTGCATAGACTGACAGCTAGTCCGATGTAATCTTCTTTAAATCTTCTAGTCTGTCGATAACCTTCATTCGTTTACCAATTTGATTATTTGTAATTTAGTCTCATAGCAAAATACCGGGCATAGTTCTCTGTAAAGTGCGCTCGCTCCTTTGCCTTTGTAAAGTACGTATGAGCTCAGAGAACAGCATCACGGCTCAGATCCACATTGAGATAATCATTGGCACAACAATTCACGAACAGCTTAAACTTTCAATTAAATTTGGCACATATATGTTCATGGAAAAGGTTCGTACGCTATCCACTTTGTTGAATCACGGTGCTCTATGGTGCTGCATCAATTTAACTTCTATAAGGTTCAACTGATCCCAGGAAAATTGCCATTTCAGAACAAAAAATATTTTAACGCGATCCATTCTGCTGCTAGTTGGCGTTGTTAGTATATGTATGGGTATACCGTATTGAGTGTGGAGATTATTTTTTGCTGTGTCTTTGTGTAAACGAAACGGTTGACATACAAGTAATAGTTAATTGTGCTTCTCTAATGTCAACAAACCTTTAGTATTAAAAATTATTTGAAATGCCTCCTGAAGAATCAAACATTGAAAGATCAGCTAAATTTGCGTGGGAACAATATTTCTGTCTTGAACAGATTATAGATTAGATGCACTTGAATAATTTTCATACATATAGTTGTTCTAATTCATAGAATTGCGAAAAACATACTAGGGTTAAATGGTGTAAACATAAAATTTATAAAAATTGTTTTTATAAGGATTAGGTTTCCTGCAGTGAACCGCGAGTTAGCTCTAATCAATGTTCTTATCAATTCATTGTTCATATCATCTACAATTTGTTTATTGGCCGCAGTTAGATAGATAGATTTTTAATTAACACTGACAATCATCGACTCACTCCGTACGTCATATAAATTCATCCTAGCATAGCTATATAGTATAAAATAAAAAACAGTTCAAATATGACCCCAACTTACAGGACTTTATAATAAACGTATGTGAGGCGTTCTACTCGGCATAGAACCCGTACTCTGTTCGATATTCCCCATACAACAACGCCAATAGTTGCGCAGTTGTTGAAATGTGCCCGTGCCAACGGCTGCTCAACTTCAGATGCGCGGTGCACTAGTAAGCTACTTCCGTAATATCATTATAAGGAAATCTTTACTGTATAAGACCGGCAAACTTTCAGTATGCCCCACATAGGTCTGGGTAACTTATGAAGTGAGTTAGTAACGAGATCAGTTTGTAATTCCAGTTGCACAATATTACATTGTGTAATAACACAGAGGTCCTAGCTTGCGACAATCGCAAACGACTTTACGAAACGCAAATGACGAAATGCGTAAGCGACTTGCGCCTTAAACGTAAAGTCACCAGTTTTTACGTTTAATATTATTTTAGGATCTTGCACGAGTTGTTATGATTAGGTACCAATCGTTACGTTAAGTATAACATATTTAATAATAAACAAAACAGGACACTACGGCGTCTTATCTAGCCGGCTCAAGACCGTATTGAAAATTAGAACCACTGAGCAATAATTGTATTGTATTATAATTAAACCTACGGATTATAGCAATGCATACCAAATAAACTTCTATGTTCGGTTTGAAATAGTAGAATATGCCGCTGGCCTTCACAGTCGTGACCATATTATATTGGTGAAACATAATTCTATTGTTCCTATAGCTTACACTCAGATTTGCGCTAGGGCTCACATACTTTGTTGTGTAACTGCAAAAATTCACCTATCCACGGGTCCCAAGCGAGCCTAGTATTGCTCGTACGCTTTTCTGTGCTCTTCATAAAATTTCAGTAGCCAGTGTTAACCTGATTATTACGAGGCTCTACTTACTTATGACTTGACTTACCAATTTCATTTCTATTTCTAAATTCACGTTGTTCTCATGTCGCTTAGACTTTAGAGATTGTTTTTAATACAAAAATCAAAATAGCAGATGCTGAACAATGGAATTGTAACTCAAACACCGCAATATTAATTACATGTACGTTCTGAAGATAAAGAGTGGATTTCTCAATAGACAGCCATATATTTATAGCTGTTAATATATATATTTTAGTATTTATTCGAGAAAAATTAAATATGTTAAAAGCGGAAAAGTGATACACACAATCTCGAAACAAGAAATTGGTATAATTGTGTTACGTCTTCATATCACAAGGTTCAGCTTTCTTTTATAGGGCTCGGAGTTCGTTTATACAATAAGGTTCCAAAGTTGATACGAGAGTTACCTATTGGAAATGTTAAGCGACGCGCTGAAGCACAGCTCATAGGTTAAGGATATTATGGTATAGATGAATATATTAATGCTCAACACGTTCTAGTCTTCAATTGAACTCCATCACCCATGAACTCAACGGTCACTTCTTTCTTAGCTATATCACCGCGCAGTCTTTTTATCACGTTTCGGTCTTCCTATCCCCTCGTTCCTCCACATTCATACAAACACTTTCCACTCCTAATATTAAATTCATAACTACTCACAACATTATCGTTCAACGAACTCATCAATTATCACTATCAATAAGATTTTATGAGTTGCATTAGCAGATTGTTAGAAAAATATTAGGAAGTGCTTATACGTATAATTTACGTATAAACAATGTAATTTTATCCCAAGGACAATAGAAAGTTGGTATAACCCATTAGCTATTGCTGGGTATGGTTCTTTGCTCGTGTTTAAAGAAGCTTGGAGTACATTAAGCATTCAGTTTCCCTGTGGTCTGGGAGCCCGCCTCGTCTTCATTCGAGTTCATCGATTTACATATATAACCTAATTCATCTGGAATAATGAACCTTTCAAATGGTAAAATTTTTCAAAGACATACCGTGGTTCTGATAATATCCAGTGCATATATACAAACAACATTCGACTCTCTCTTAATAATAGTACATATTCAAACTACTATTTGTAGGGCTACAATGTATTATTTATTCAAAATACGATTGATTGTGATCTGACGAATTATCTCTGAAGAATTTTAATCACAAGTATCACAGCAGAACTAGTATGTACTTACTCGAAGGTTTTAAATTGTGCAAATTATCACCTTCGAAGAAGTAAATAAACTTCAACTAATTCTAAGCTAATCTAAGCTAAAGAAAATCTACGAGCAATGAGCAGTTGCAGTGTTTCACTGATTAATAATGGTCGCAATTAGCACTGTTGGTTGGTACGACTAACAACGCAGTACTTTTATTACTTCAGTTATTTATGTCTTTATTTATCTTACAAGGAAACTATTTTCGAAATAGCACCACTACACGATTTTTAGAGCGCAGGATACTGAAGTTTTTTTTTTCATAAAACCAGATAACGCTTGACAACAATCCCACTTCACTCTTCCTCTTCTCTTGAAGACACTCTTCTTGAATAGTTCCACGTCGTAAGTAGACCGCAACACCGCAGTGGGCGAATTATTCCAGTCCTTTGCAGTGCGCACAATGAATGACGACACAAGCCGCGCCGTCCGTACAGGCGGTAGGTTCACTACGTAAGGATATCTGCCGTAGGCCGAATTGTTCGATAGAGGAACGACGTGGGGCAATATAACACTGTATGATATATAAGAAGTTTGCTGTTATTTGAGTACATCACATTGGGATATCTATTAGCGAGTGTCTTTAATATCTTTGTTAATGAACAGGGGCGGTGTTACATTCAGTGGGCTATCCTAACAGTTTGCGTTAGCGGTAGAAAACCAGTGAACTTTCTTCCCAGGGTAGCACACCGCTATAGGTAGGGGTACAATATCAGAGCAATCAACGGTTATAAGATAATCTCGCTCCTGGCTCGTTACGTCAACTATAATCTAACTTTACGGTCGTCCAACTATACCAGTTTCCCTGATCGTATCATTTGACAATTTAATTTATGCCGGCGAGGCGCCATATGAAGAACTCATTTTCGAGTTTAAATGTAGGTAAGTACGTGTTGAAATATTATTATAACAAGGGAAATAAATATAGTACCTACCTATTAAAATCGAGCCAACCGGCATTATTATGTGTAATGTAATAAAAGTAATTATAATTTCGAACAATATCCGTAAAAGAGAAAATTAAATATGCCGGTAATTAAACCGCATTAATGTGGCTCGTTTTACTTTTAAATATCTAACGTATTAAACTTTTAATAAAAAATCTAGATAAAAATGACGACGAAGCCAGTAATTAATAAACAGCTCCTGGCGTAGGATAACCGGTTTCAGAATCATAACCAGCAAACGCCAATATGGTTTCACCTAAGGTCTGGCAGCTTGTGACCTTCTAGCTTACCTCGTACACCGCTAGGCTCAGGCTCTAGAAGGCTCTAGAAAAGAGGCATTGGGAGTCAGCCTGGATATCGCTAAGACTTTCGACTAGGTCTGGCATATTACCCTTCTCGAAAAGCTTCCATATTATGGATTACATGGTTTATGGTTACACCATTGGATAATAATTTTTTGTCTAAATGGCATATTAAAATCGTAGGTGACGGTTGCTGCTCAGACATGACATTTATTAATGCTGGCGTTCCTCAAGAATCTGTGCTATGTCCCACGCTGTTCATTCTGTAAATCAATGACATGTTAAAACAAACCAGGGAGATCCATTGCTATGCGGATGACAGTACAGGGTTGCGTTTCACACACGCCCCGCAAATATCTCTCAGTCGCAAGTGGAGAAGTGGAATGGAATGTCGAATGTGAAATTAAGCCGAATTCAAACTTCAAAAATTTATTTAACATTTTGCCTAAATTTCAAGAAATGGCGCTTACAGGAAGTAACGCAACTTCATTGTGAGTCACCTATTAACGTTTGACAAAACACAAATCAGACTTCATATGCAATATCGCTCCCACCTTTAGGAAGGGGCGCTAAAATATATGTATGACGCCTTAATATTCATACTGATAATATAATCCGACGCGAAACCCTACCACCAAGCAGGCTGGCCTCTGTCGCCTCCCACGACACTATTCTGCAAGCATGGGATTGGGGTCAGTATTCTAGGCCGCCTCAGTACGGCCAACGAACCGTTTGGCATCAAATAGTCTTTCCTTTGGTTTTTTCTTTGCCTCTCAGGTTAAAAAAATCGATTTACGGATCTAGGAGTGTCATATTTTGATTTATAAATATACAATCAGCTTTCCTTCAACGCCACTTATCCGATAAACCATCGCGCTGAATGTATAACATAAACTGAATAAGCCAAACTTTCAAACTTGCAGGATCATATAAGACGCAGCAACGATTATAATATGGAGATAATATTAAATATAATTTGAGCTTTTTTTGCACATAAATATTTTTTTTCATATAACTCAGCATATAGAAAATAGTAAAAATGATATCCTCAAAACGCGAGAAGCCAGTGTCACCTATACCAAAGCACAAGTCCTACAAAATATCCTGTACAAAACTTATCGCAGATCGTCCTCATTGGTCCTGGTTTCAAACCGATAACAACGCTCGACGGCAGAAGAAGTGACAATGATGTACTGTACTCGCACAATGAACAAAATCTGAAACTGCCCAACCACATAATTCTGAGTAATGGATAACACTCTCCTACTAAAAAAGTGTTGTATGCGAGGGACTTGAAAATAAAATACACACTTATATATTTGCACCGGGGTTATCTGTGTAGCACAGAGGTTCTCGAACTTATTTCGTCTACCGCCCACTTTGAAAGTCGACAAATTTTTAGCGCCTCCCAATTTTTTTTTACTTTACCAAAACTTAAAAACCACAATGAATTCATTCCTTTATTAATTTAATTATAATATACTATAGTAGGCTCCGCTTTACTTCAACACCACTTCACACTCGTTCAACCTCCACTTCAACACCCTCCATTTTTTCTGGGCCCCGTACCGCCCCCCTCCCTAGGCCTCCAGCGCCCACAAGGGGGCGTTATTAACCACATTGAGTAAGACCGGTCTAGCATGTGCCTCGGACTAACATACATTATAGATCACAAACACCCGCCACCCGATACACAATCGTCGCATAAATGACTGCTTCGGCCTCGCACTTGGGACTCTTCGTTCGTATTACTAGCAACTGAAGTGTCGGGTCGTCAAATCAACCACAAAGGATTAAAAAATGTGTTTGAGTGTATGATCTTTATTTATTTATCAATAATTATCATGGGACACTACAAGACACCACCAGTTGCCAACGCAGTCACACCGTAACCGTGATTTATGTGCTTGGGTCGAAATACCAGTTCAATACAAAATTCAAAAATAGTGAGTACCCTTTTCAATTATATTCACTAGTAGTCGGTTCAGTACGTACCAAGAATCAAGTGTAATTAGTGCAAAGCCACAGCTACAACTTGGCCCTATTATGAGTTATATAAATTCAACTTCGTCTGCCGTATTCAAATTGTCTCGGTCTGGCTCAAATTCGACATGGAAGTTTGTTACGCCGCAAAGTGTAAATATAAAGATTTTGTAAAACGAAAACTGTTGCACCGCGTACGAGCAACGAGTAGGTATTAATAGCTTGGGAACTTGAGCTTACTGTAAAACGTATATATTTCCAAGCCGAACTAAGGCAACAATCGATGAGAGTAGAAGTTTTTATGCCAATATTTTTTTTTGTTTGTTAATAGTCGAGAAACGAGCAGACAAGCCACCTGATAGTAAGTGGTCACCGTCGCCCATGGATATCGGCAAGACCAAAGGTATCACTGATGCGTTGTCGGCCAGGAAATGAGAAGAAGGTAAGAAACAATAGCTGACAATGTTTCGGGCTTCTGTCTACAGTTCACTCAAAGGTTGTCTGGTAGAGATTGCTGTGTTAGCGACAAGATCGCCTTTTGTGAAAAGGGTTTTATTAGTATCAATCACGTTATTGTACACAAAGATATAAGTGCACGCTTTTGTCTAGTGCAATAAGAACTTCTTGACAAAAAAGTTAAAGCGTTATTATTAGCGTTAAAAATTACGTAACCACATGTATCTTTATTCTAGGAATGGGCTCAATTCTGATCTTTATTAACGTAGCGCCAGCTGTGCGGCGCGAATCATTCGGCATGGAACGCTCGTCTCCCACACGCTACTCCTGTAGTGAATGAACACATGAGTATCAACCATCGCTTATCGCTTCGCCCGTAACGGTGCACTAGCAACCAGTGTAAATTGTAGATACAGAGATTTTTGGGTCGGCTAATTTACAATTTTCTCATCTTGCCGCTTTGCGTATAATTAATAAAACGTGACGTTAACTCTCAATCTTTTTGTTTGTCAATTTTGGGTTCCATAAATTTTACTAATTTTGTTCGTCAATCATTCTTCACTCCGAGCAAGGTGCCGTAACAATAGGATGTTTTATAGCGGTCTGTTCACAAAAGAGTCGAAGCCTTTTGTTGTAAATAACTAAGTACTTGTACAACTTTAATAGTTTCATAGTGATTTCAATGAATCTATACATATTAAATTATTTACAGAAACAGCAAGATACCTTGTACTAAAAACGTCGTTTCACTTATTCCAAAACGGAGCCTACAGCGAGCCTAAAGCAAAGACTTGTGAACAATTTTCATAGAATCTTCTTAAAGAATACCCACACAACACGGTGAGATCCTCAAAGCAGTTAGCCAAGCTCTAGCAGCAGTTGGCTAAAGGCGGCCATTACCAACAACTCTGCAGTTGTTCTTTATTTTGTTTCGAAATTATTTAACTTAGGATCTATTCCGGAAGTACGTGCCCTTAAACGGAGGAACCTTTATATTCGCTAACCCTACCAGGCAAGGCGGTAGTCTTTTGTCTGCGATTTGATGGAATCAAGCTTAGGAACTTTCTTAGAAACACCTGTCCTTGACCGCCAAGTCACCCTAGACGGGAACCCTTCCAGGCGAAACTGTGGTCTTACGAGCTCATTTACTAAATAAATAAATAAAATAAACATTTACACACTCACACCCCCGCACTAGGATTCCCTGTGTTGCGGGTAGCGTGGACATACACAATTATCACATCACAAACACCCATGACCCGAGAACAAACATTTATTTGTCACATAAATATCTGCCCCGACCGGGAATCGAACCCGGGACCCCACGCTCGGCAGGCAGGGTCACTACCAACTGGGCTACGGAGTCGTCAAAAAATGAAAAAATACTACGTTATAATTACATAAAAAAAAGCATTTCAATAAACAACTGGTTACGCTGCAATGTTTTATCCTCAACGGAGACAACTTATCCAAAAACGTGCCTTTATTCCGTAAATATAACTTCAGTTCCTTAATAATTTAGCGTTCAGTTTAAGGAATAGGGCTACTGTTCCAAGAAATTTCCACAATGCGTACGAAACTAATAAATTCCCGGACATGTTTTATGTTACAGATTACTCCATAAATCAATGAGACGTTTGCAGCGTTGAGGATACTGAACAAATGAATGAGGAATCAACTTAACGGAATTAACAAGGCTTAAATAAAGCTTTTTTAAGCCAAAGATTTTAGTCCATTCTTAATACAACAGTGACGTCGTCAGATAGACCTCAATTTTGCCTGACATCTTTGTAGTGGCCAGTATATCGATAATAATCAGATTTGTTAAGTACAAAAAGATTTTTTTATTTCTGACTTTTACGGTACCGTAACCTAAATTGTCCTTTATCTTTATCGACATGTCAAGAAGTCTGGATAAGTTAAGGACAGTTTACTTATGATTCTTTATAGGTGACGCGGCAATGAAGTTATTAATAATTGATATATGCACACGGTAATAACCGATACGAGTAGGTAGATAACCGATTTCGTCATTGATATTTAAAACTGACCAAGAGAAAATTAATACAGAGCAGAGATTGCTTAGCAAACTGAAAGTTTAAAACGACAGACAGGTCTATACAATCACAATAAAGTTTAGCCGACCTATCATGTCGTAGTAAATAGTAAAATGTATGAATTTAATCTAAGCTACACTAATATCGTTTTATATAATGAAATATACCTAACAAACAATACTTCGCTTTCACATCATATCCGAAACCGTTAAATCACGTCGCGAACGGTTCACGACGAGCCGTCGTGTCGCGACAGCCGACGGCCATTGTTCAAAACTAACATATAATTTTATAACCTTCTCCTCCTTTAAATAATGAGGCACGAACTTCGCATCCGCTGTCTCGTAATAGCATATTTTTGGAGCTTTGTTGTATAAACAATAGGATTTTGGGGCTCAACTTTTGCCTGAATTTATCGTATAGATCGGGGCACGTCGCAGTCGGTAGAACGACGCGCAGAACCCACCAAGAAACTTGGTCATGTTCGCCAATTAACTTGTCAAAACTGTTCAGGGAAACAAACGGACGTTGAATTGAAACCGAAGTGAATGAGGGCGCGAGGGCCGCAAATCACAACTAGGGAAACCGAATGTACAATTCAATTTGTTTTTACTTTACAAACAAAACATGAATGGGTTTTGTTTACGAGATATTACTATTGGCGTTATTCACTTAATAATTGAAGAGATGCCGGTTTATACTGGCTGTTTAAATACACAGGACACATGTTACAACAAGCACAACAGCTTACAACAGGTTCGTATGCAACTTTCAGTATTGTAATGATATTTACCATGTATTCATATTTTAAATACATGTTGGAATTGAGTCCGACATATAATCATAATTACAAATCATGTTCTCTGAGTAAAAAAAAAATCCATTACGCACGCAATACTGCAAATCATTTGATAGCGAGGCTTGCTGGTTCGGTACGGTAGATTAGAGTTCAATTTTAACACGCAAATTTTTTGCAATTTTTTATGTACTATATTTTACATAGATATTAATGTTAACGTTTACACACTCACACCCCCGTTCTAGGATTCCCTGTGTTGCAGGTGACATGGACATACATAAATATGCCATCACAAACACCCATGACCCGAAAACAAACATTTATCTGTCAAATAAATGCTTGCCCCGGCCGGGAATCGAACCCGGAACCCAATCGCTCCGCAACAGGGTCACTACCGACTGGACTACGAGGTCGTCAATTGTGTATAATGTATATACATTACATATGTATAATGTGTATATGTACTTGTATATATCGCACCTTTAGAATTAAAGTGATTTAACTCAAAATTCCTGAAATTCCAGATTTTACTATAAATTTACTTAAGAAAGCCTACTCTAAAACCCCATGGTGAAAAAGAGCTCGAATTATGAGTGACAAAGGGAAAAAGGGAAAACCTCATACATCAGTCTCTTTAAATTCACTCAAGACCATACATTTTTGAAAACTTTCTTCGTCATATCCCATAAATTGCAATTTTTGAGTTAAGTAACTTTAATTCTAAAGGTGTGATATGTAATCTTTTTTTAGGACGATTATAGACTAAGGTACGACAACTGCCAGTTTTATTTTATAGAAGTAATCGAGAAAGGAGTAAAGTCAAACTACCATCCCGAAGTTGATCAATACAAAAAATCGATTCGCACTCAAAGTCGGTCCCAAATCAAAGAAGCGATGGTAATTCTTCAGTCGAACCGCCCGAAGGTTCTATTGCTACTGAACGTCACATAAATGGACGACAATCGAACAGAATAAACTCTTTCAAATAAGAAACAATTGACTCTACTTAACTATTTGACTCCGGCTCTACGTGGAAGTCCTAAATGATACTTAAGCGAGAACACGATGAATATTGTATAAATATCGTTCAAAATATAGGGGTTCCAACGGCGCCCGTCAATATTTGCATATTACTTCTCAAGTGAGTCAGAGCGAAGGGGTTCGAAATTCAACCGCTCACGCGGGTTCAATTCCTGCACTCGCCCATAGAATTACCAAATGACTTAACAATACATAAATATTAACCGTTGAGTCACACACACCCGCACTCAGATTCTGTACTATACGTGGCATCACAAACAAAGATGACCCGCGAATAAACATTTATCTGTTACATAAATATCTACCCGCGCTGCAAATCGAACCAGGGACCTCTCGCTCGGCGGGCAAGGCCTACGAACTGGACTACGGGTCAAACTCACAAATTTGACAGGCCACGGATGTTCACTCGTTATCACGCGGCCCGGAGCGAGTCTACGTTGGTATAATGGGTCGGTAGAGGAATAAGTGGTGAGGAAACTAAAGCGTCGGAAGTGTACTGCTCGAAGGCCGTGACGGGTAGTCTGCTGGCTACCGCTAGCTGTAGATAACCCATCCGACCACTAGCCACCAACCACCGACCACGCCTGTTGGTTTAGCTAGCTGCCGTCGGCATATAAACGCTAGTAAGACACGAGAAATAACGCCTTGAGCACTGATTAAATATATGTACCTACATTCATTAATGGCAGTAGCTGCCCAAACACTGTCAAAAATTTGTTTAAAGCTTGTTCTGATAAGAGGATGGCCAGTTAATAGAATTTTCATTGTTTCTTTTATTTCATATTCTGTAGATAACAGATCAATTTCCCTGAACGAAAAGCATCCTAGACCAATATGATAAATTACTAATATGTCAAATAATGTCCAAATCGGTTCGATGGTTTCCAACCGATACGTGCACAGACAGATGGACAAAAGTCCTCAAAAATATACATATTACTAAATTTGTTAAGATACGTTAATATATTTTTATATTAAATTTCCAGATTCAACCAGATAAACAGTTTTATTGTAAGTATAAATGTACATACTACATAAAATGCGATAATCTCAATTTTCCTGAACGGATTTACATAAGACTTTTACCAATTACTAGATCAATAAAGCGCCGGATAACAACAAGTAACAAGTTCCCGGTGAAGTTACTGTTATGGAACGAAAGGATCGTGTTTCCCGAAGCGAGTCGAGGGTGGTTTACTTTCGCCGAATATGCTTAATAGATATAAAATTACCCTTTGAACGCGGCACGACAATTACAAAACCAGAGAACATTCTCAGTCTCGTAGGGCGATCGAAACTAAAAAATCATATATTTGATTCATCAAATCTGTGATATCGGAGAACATTATTCTCCAAAGAATTAATATTTTACCATTTACAACGAGGACCCTCCAACGAAGTAGACTAAGACAGGTGCATAGTACGACGGTATGAAGGGGCATTTACGTGAAACAGGATGGAGGCGCCTGCCCGGGACAGCTGGCAAGTATTGAGGACAAAAAATAATACGAAACATACCTGCGATGGCACACGCGCAATATACCATAGTTTGACCTCAATTCTATTTAAAATTAGTGTCTGAGATCAATTCGACTTAACTAATCTGTGACATTCATTAGAAGTATATATAGAGTATTAATTGACTGTAACAGGACCGTATCTGTAGAGAATATATATTTTGGAATTGGCACAATTTTTTTGCAGTATTCAACTTGAATTCTTTATCGGTTTACCTGCCTACTGTTACGGTATCACGAACAAACCACGAATTTATTAAAATTTAACTCGGCATATTTATAACACATATGAATATTGTCTACTCCGGGAGATGGACGTGTTCCCGTGGAATAGTAGATTAAAGTAAGCAGTAACTATGAAGATTCTGTTAAGGACTCTAATTGATAGAGCTTCAAAAAGGAGTTTAAAATGATGAACTGGGGTAAACAATGAATAAATACTGCAATACATTAGTGAAAACCATAACGAAATCGGGTCAAACGCACAGCCAAGAAAGACAAACATTCTGACAACTATTGTTTTGGGTTGTATTACCTTCATGAAGGCCGCAAATAATAGTTTTTCTCATATATCTTTCACATACAGAAAGCGATCAGTTACAATTTTACTATAATATTGACACTGCTAATTAGTAATTAGTCATTGTTGGGGACCAATGAACGTACATTTAGGATTTGTCATATAATGCTATTTGACTAACAATGTTAAGCATAGGATAAGTTCCATTGAAATGTAAATGAAAAGAATGGTCATTTTAATTCATTAATAAGATGCCAATGTATAAAATATAATCGTGTAGCGCTAGAAAGAGATAGGCCCATATGTTAAAACAGTATCGCCATATGATGAGACTAACCTATAACATAGAAAGGGACGGGGAATATAAATTGGAGAAAACCCGCAATTAAAATTCTCTATTCCAGCGACTAGTTTCAGTCATTTTTTTGATATATAGTTGCGTAAAAATTGTTGTAAATTGGTGTTCCAAATGGGAAGAAAGTAAAAGAATTACCTACCTCAGCAAAACCTTTTATTTGGGAACATTGCTCTGTACACTCTACAATGTTTTAATTTTATTAAATTAGTATTAATTTACTTCGCAACAATTCGCAAGCGCAATGTATGATGATATTGCCGCACAATAATATTTCAACAAATAACCAAATAAATTTAATTCAATTCTCACCTCATCGTACATTACTCACAAAATAAGTAAAAAATACATTACACAAAAATATAAAAATATTTCATGAGTACTATACGAGTATGTCGATTGGAAGACAAGAACATTCTGTGATTGATCTTATTCGACTCGATATCTAGTGATTGATTTCCTACTTTACTATAATCCCAATTTGTATTTTGATGTATTTCTGGATCGATTGAAAAGTCCGTAGTGACTTACGTCACAAGATATGCATCACAAATCGCGTGAAATCAAACTAGTGTTTAAAAAAACACAAAAGTCAGTATAACGAAGCGAAACAGCCAACGATCACGCCATACCCCAATCCGTTCAGATCTCTAATTGACAGGGAGGCGTGTAACTGTTTTACGTTTCGCCCAGGCTGGCCCACGAGATTAGATCTACCTCGGGCGTCGGCGAAAAGACCCCGATTTTACATCAGCCAAGGTGACACTTCAGAGTTCCGCAGTTAGGTAGGAAGAGATCCCTTGTAAGTTGCGCTCGTTCTTGCATTTGCGTGTGAAACTTTATTATATTAGATGTATATATTTTTTCATGATCTTTGATTGAAAGTACCTAGTATAATCTGTCCGTCTATATTCTATTTTTTTTTGTCAAATTTCATGATAAATATTCGTTTTGAAACAGTGACATCAATTTGAATATTTCGAAAAATTTTGTCTGTCTGTATGTCCCGTTATATAACTCAAGAACGGTTTGACCGATCTTCGTCAAAATTGCTATTTAGTGAGAACACGGGATGGCGCAGATGATAGGCTATATAAAGTATCAGTAAGCCTAATGAAGCCTGATCGAAATCAAATCAGTTACTTGCATTAGTATTCTTCCAAAGACTTGATTTGTCCGGCTACATCATGACCTGTTACAGATCTATGATCAGCTCAGATTACTTCATAATTAACGGAAGTTCGTGAACATTTTATTATTTCGGCGTTGATTTCCTGCGATAAAGATGAAAGCTTTTTAGATAGGTCATCTACAACCGCATCGAATCATAATTCTAAAACCGTATGCCAATTTTATTATCGTAATAATTTGGTTGGTTGGTAATAATTTGGTTACGTGTTCATATATATCGCCTTCAAAAGGTTCAGCGTTCTTTTATGGGGTTTGATTTCCTTTTTACAATAAAGTTCAAAAGTTTATACGTGAGTTACCCACTGGAAGCGACGCGTTAAAGCACAGCTTATACGTAAAGAATATTATAGTATAGATGAATAAATTAATGACGAAGACAGACGCCTGAAATAACAGTGTCCAAACCGGTTCCACGCAGGTTTAAACTTTGTAACTGCCATGTGTTGTTTTAAAAGATGTGCTGAGGAGTTTCTTTCGCCGTTTCTTCTCCTCAATGTTAAAACACCTTTTCGAAACGATAGTAGAAGCAAAAATTTACATACAAAAGTGTTTTTACAGAATACCTAAATGATTAAAAAAAGCAGAACAAAAGGTGCTATAAAAACCCCAAGTACATTACGCGACTCACGCCCCCATGCCCTGTGCGTAAGGTCGAATATTTACAAGAAATGTTAGTACCTGCGTCATCGATTGTTCTATTATTTTATAAGGAATGTTGGATGGACAAGAACTTAAGTTCTCTCAGTTTTCGCATACTGAAACGAATAATTATCTCTACGAAGCGACATACCTGCGATGAACGAATGCAACTGCAACTGTTAAGTAGTGCTAGAGTGTGTTGCTAACAGCTTAATAAGTCTTTGCGGGACTATTTTGACGTCGTCATGAACCCGTGTTTCTGACACGTAACAATACACACAAGGTTAATATACTGTTGGCTGACGACAAATTGCCGCGCAGCCTCACACCACGCGTGACTCAACATGCGCTTCACCCGATATCTTGTCTCGTCAGCGTGTTTCCACGTAAGCACTTTGTCATATCAGAATCATCCGCTTCGCTGCCAGCGGTAGAAGAAAAGGCAAGTAAATCGAGTATAACGTAATATGTACAGTTCAATCGCAGACAAACAAAGTAGTCTATAACAGAAACACTTCAAAACTGCGATTATGATAATGATACGAGTAATTTGTGTCTATGATATAGCTATCAATAATAATTGCTGTTTACAGCATAGACTGCAATAAAACATTTTTCATTGATAAATCGTCGTACGATTTAAATTTAAAATTTGATTATCAAGATTGTAACAATAAACGATGAAATGGTTTGTACTAAATTATATTCTGTTCTATTTGATTACATCAGAATGTTTGTTTTCTTTAATTTTGTGTAAAAACATATTGATGTAACATATAATTTTAATACTAACTATAATGGCAGACATTTTTATTTATTACTTTAATTTTTTACAGCAAGCAAAATATGTATGAAAAGTTTGTACAAAGGCACTTAGCCTAGCCAGCAATTACTTCCCGTAGGCCCAAAACCTAGAGTGATACAGTGAGGCAAACTTCGCGTGTACCTAAATAATAATATGTATCAAACACAAAGACGATATACATACATTGATATTTTATATTTATGTTTTACCGTAGGCCAAACTATTTTTGCGATTAACTATTTTTCTTGTGTTGGTCTTACGAAATATGTTCGATAGTCAGCAGTTTTTATGGAGATGTCGAGCATTGTGCAAATATAATAATTTTAAAGTTTATCCATGGAGGGTGTCACGCATCATCTGTTACGGAGCCATTATTTTTCCTGCAGTTAACTTTCACTCTTTGTACCTACTTGTGACATGTTAGGGGATATTATTAAATTTAAAATAACTGTTACCGTGTTAAACAAAATTCGTCTGTAATTGACGGCTAGAAAATATCAAAAACATAGTCTTCGTTTAATATATTCAAAACGGCATTAATTGTAAAATCGCCAACATTAATTATTTGATTTTATTACAATTTTTGGCGGTGACAGTCATGAATGATGTTGCTAAACTGAACGCGGCAGGTGACCCGAGTGATGGCAGCACCGTAGCTATGACTTAACACTCGACAACTCGTTCGACAACCGAGCCCAGCTTAGGGCTGCCGCTTACGCTACGCCAGGCCTCACTTGTGTTCCAACCGTGCTGAAGACTAGTGCCTTTGTGTTACGAATTGTTACACGTTTCTTTTGTAATTATTATTAAAAATTAATTTTTATGGCAAGGTTACTCTGCTCGAATTTTCAAATTAACCATCCGCGAAAATGTCTGACCATGTTGTCATCAATTCCGTTCATCCGACATATTTACTATCAATTTTACTGTAATTCACAGAACGAGAAAAAACAGTGTTAAAACAATGCAGGTGTTATTTCTAAGCGTACGACTCAGTTTTCTGAAACGAAACATGGGCAGTTTGCAAGTATTATATAAATATTAAATACCTATTTGTCCACCGAATTTCTTTCTAGTCGTTTGATAGCTTTAAGGTTATCAATAAGAAAAACTTGGAATCGCGAACGAATTTCGATCACTGGGCGAACAACTTACTTACCTTTCCACAAACGTGTTCCCCGGCCGAGAGTCTAATCCGAAAGTGACTAACTGGGCTACGAGGTCATCAATAAGTTTTAGGAGTTTTACGAATTGATTCGAAGCATTATTTACGATATTCACTAGTTTCCATACAAAAAACTATAGACTAGTAAACATTGTTTATTTGTTATGTGATTGCGTTTGCAATAACTACAAATAATAGTCGCCGTGACAAACATACCGATTCGTTCGCGTGGAAAATTGTCAACGGCATTCAGCTCGGCCAGTACGAATGGGAGCCTTTGGATTTTCCTCCTTATAACGGAAAATGTTTGATGCAGTGGAATACCTGTTTAGTTATTGTTATAGAACAATACGACGACACTGAAATTGATGTAGCACGCTGGATTTAAAGATAAACTTTTATTTTCTGCCTTATCAATATTTCTTCTTTTAATACAATTGGTAAAGCACTGGCCATTTATAAAAGGATCTACAGCGCTAAATATTTAACACCGTATTTGTTTGCACTCGAATGATGAAGATAGGGATGGTGTGAAAGAATGAATGAATGCCGCAACGAACTACGTCGACGAATGAATTCATTTTATTACATTGAGTGTGGGTACAAATAGATTGGGTTTAAAATACAGCAGAGTAAAACCATTCAACAGAATGATATGTACGAATCAATTGCATGACAATTTGAACTTTAACTGAAATTAAATAGAAATTACACAATTATTTAAAACTACCCTGAATATAGTGCACTACTGGATTACCTTACGTTAAGCCTTGACTAGTCTAGACTTCGGTTCTAATCCGCTGTTCCATACTGGAGCAGCGTGGTGGACGCTCCAAGTCTCAATAACAAGAAGATAAGTGATGTGTATTTGGTAGCTATAAGATTTAAGCCAATGAGCCTTCCTTCAATCCTTCGACGCCTTAACCCCCAAGATACGGCTATACATTAAAACAATAATACCAAAGGCTATGATTACGATCTTTCGTTTCGTGCAGAAAAATAATACCATCTGATTGGTTCCAATTGGAGCCAGAACGTCGGGCCTAATTTTTTCCACACGCGTCTTTCTGCTGCGTGCCAAGTGGTGTTGAATATCCCTGTCTATTTATTATCCATTGTGATGTGGCGTTATTGTATGGTCATTGTGTTCCGTCTTTGTTACACAGATATCGACCGAATAAGTAACTCTGTTCGGGCTTTATCTGTTCCGCTTCAAACGTTCAAAAAATATTCGAAAAACACTGACGGTGTTCGGGTGTTGTTTGGGTTCTGTATGGATAAAGTTTTAATAATAATACCGTTGTTGGTTTATGTACATCATCGGAAAGTTTATTTCTTTATTTTGTACAGATAACTTTATAAATTGCTGATTTATGTAAATAAAAGCTTTGCACACACACCACTGCACTCGAAATCCTTGTACTGAGTGTGGTATCTACATTCCAATTCACAACAAAATCAACCACAACCGAGAGGACATTTATTTGTCACATAAATATTTGCCTCGGTCGGCAATAGAACTCGGTAATTCTTCACTTTACAAGCAGACATTATATAACCGATACATAAACTCATTAATTTTTTGTCGGTCATGAGTGACTGACAATTGATTAGCGATTCACATTTCTTTGTGCTACATAATTTATAATAAATAAATAAGTAGATTTAGGTACCACTGTAAGAGGAAACCCAAGCCCAGCATTAGGACAGTTACAGATTTTGTCAATTATAAGTTAGGTACAATTTCCTGCGCGGCCAACTTGCTAAGATTATGGGTACTACTGTTATGAGTGCAGTTTATGTCACAAGAGTAACAATTAAATAAATAGATAAGCTTATTTTATTACTTCTAATTCATATTGTATTTATTTTTCTACCTATAAAGTAATCTATAACTATAAGATACTTAACTGACTCCAAGTTTAAATAAACCAATCCGCGAAGTCGACCAATGAGATGCGTTGGGATCACGACGGACCGTTGTCATGGCAGCGGGGATGATGGCAATCTTGGTTGAGCGTCGACCGGAGAAACATAGTTAATAAATGTAATAATGGAAAAAGTGTAATAAATAGTGAAATAAGTGAACGGTGACATTGTGTATGATTTCCAATGACAGTAACCCATTATTACAAAACATAGATCATTAAAACTATTTCTATAACCAATTGCCGATGAAATTTATCACGGATACATTGACTGAATAATAACTAAATTATATTACAGTACTGGAACTGAGTACAAGAAAATGTCTAAAGGCTATCAACTAATAACAGGTCTAGTTCGAATTAACTGACATCAAATATCCTGAGTAAATTGTGTACAACGCACACGTGTACAGGATTCTCCACGATGTTTTTCTTCATCGAAGCAAATGACAATCAAATTCTAATACGTGCATTGTTTGATATCGAGATACAGAATACGACCATTGGGGAGTTCAATGTTGAAACAATTAGACTGTAGAAATGCGTGTCGATGAGGTAAAATGGTGAAGAGGACTCCAAATGATGAAAATATTTAACAATGAAAATATACAAAGGCTTAAGAAGATGAATGAATGACATTCATGTTATTAATAAACGCCATTGTAACCAAAATAGGGTTGCTTATTTACAATCACTGTACAAATGTAGGAGGCGATACAAAACGATCACTCTATATGGAGCTTTAATAATGATAAATCGTAGTAAACAAGAATCCATAATTAAACTTACCAAGCTACTATTTACTAATATATTTCCGATAACCGAATCTAAGCGAAGGTTATGTTTACACGCGCCCGGTTGGAGTAAATGGGCATCGAAATTCTTTCAATATAGTTGTGTTGCCGTCGGTATTTTCCGTTAACTACATAGATGTGCGTCTCAATTTATCAGGTTTGTTCTGAATTACTTGCCTTTCCTAAAAATCTTCAAGCAACCTCTTTATGCTTTGTTATGTTCATAAAAATATTTAGGAACAAAAGGAATCCTTTGTTATTTGCTAGTGAAAATCATGTTTAGGAGACATTCTAACTTTTTTGAAGCTCTATCGCTTGCAAAGCACTGTAAATGGAACTATACGCTTCTTTTTTACAAATTCATGTGTGTATTTTAAATTCATTGTAACTTTTCTCGATCACATAATCATCACAGATGGGACAGTTTTACACATTGTAGTTACCATTGCGAGTAAAACTCTCACCCGTCCATCAAACGACAATAATCAGTTCTCTCGTGACTGGACGTAGCCGCCACGTGAAGTAATGAGCCAAATTGGTAATAATCCCATAAAACTTACTTTTACGACGAGATGCAAAACTTTGTCCTGTATACCGCCTTGCCGAGAGTTCGCAAAGTTTTATTAATTTTTTACTTCGTGACTTACAAAACATGAAATAATTTCATCCTGTTGTGAACGTGGCAAACTTCGTGGACAACGTTGCAAGGTATTGCGATTCTTCAGACAGAAATTACATCAACACGCGGCAACCAAAACGGATCCTTTGTTGTCAGGAATGTGATGAAGCTGTTATCGCCGGACGACAGCTGTGATGTGTCGTTGCCTAACCGCTCGGCACACTGCACGAGTATGGATTGGATATTAGATTTAACTATTGATATTACTCAGACCATACCACTTAAGGTTACCAAACAGGAGCACCTGCTTAAATTTGTTTGCCCTAAATTGTTATTTATCTAACT
Organism: Megathymus violae; assembly: GCA_003671415.1. Taxonomy (NCBI): domain Eukaryota; kingdom Metazoa; phylum Arthropoda; class Insecta; order Lepidoptera; family Hesperiidae; genus Megathymus; species Megathymus violae. The sequence goes on along the minus strand of PDGT01000064.1, from coordinate 905,126 downwards.
CTCTGCCGTGTCCGTAATACATTTATTTATGTAACAGGACTGACATTATTTTATCTTTTCGTAGACTTCTAGCCCTTGTCCTGCTATCCTTGTATTCAACCAAATGGTTGTCTGGAAGAGATCGCTTTCAGCGATAAGACCATCTATTGGATATCTTTAACTATGCGGATATATCGTATAAGCTACTAATTTTTTGGCGTAGTTTATGTGTTGTATTCAATTGTGTCCGACGACTATTAAATAAACAAAGTTCGCACTGACACATACTTCGGGCACTATTCCATGTGGTTCGGATGGCATGGATGTACAAAAATATAGCATCATAACAATCTTGACCCGAGAATAAACATTTATAATTTTTTTTATTCATTTTGCTGGTCACCTAAAGTCCACATCTGATCCTTTCGCTCGTTTGTTTGCGTAAATGGTCAACAAATGACGTTGTGCTTGCTCAGAATAATTTATCAATGTTGTCGTTTGTACTAATGTCGCGCTATTAAATCGTGTATAAAATCAAATATTAAATGTAGGAGATATAAACAGGTATACTTTGATAAAACTTTAATTCTCAACGCGTCAATGAGGTGAAACGTTAAGTTCTCAATTTATCTAGCACACAAACTGTGTAAGGTCTATTTGGAAAGTACGATGACAATGATGATACGCGTTTACCACTTTCTTTCAGTTACCATTTTAACAAAGAACTTGGCTCCGTGTAACATAAAACTTTTTCACAGCGTTAAATTTTCGGCAGGGTTCATTTATCAAAACATCGAAAGCTAAGGGACTCAACGCGTCAAGCCATGTTGCCAATGCTCTCAGCTTAATAAATCCTGGAAAATTCACACACAACGCGCAGCGAATATAAATAACGACTTAGTGAAATGGCAATCTTATAAATCCGTATATCAACACGGCAAGAATAAGAAATATGGAAAATTTGCTCAACTATAGCTGCACGTAGTAAACATACAAACACGCAGAGGGGGAAAGAGGTAGAGGAGTCTGGGTTTGAGTGAAGAGACACATAGAGCAGAAAGCTTAGCAGAAAAAATATTTAGTAAAATAACAAGTCACAGTCGATGCCATCTGTATATCCAAGTTATTATATTTAAAATATTTAATGGTGCCAACTGAAATGTTAATTGGAGGAATGAAAATGTAAATGACTATAATAGCTCGAGTCGCATGATCCATATAAATTATGATTTTAAATTGTAATTAAAGAAGTTAACACAATTTTCTTTCAGGATATAAACGATAGAAATGTTATTGAATATAATATAACATACAAACTTCTATGCAGCTTTTAAATCTTCTTTTATATAAACATTTATAACACACAAACGCAAACATAACCTTATGGTTAAAAGTGTTTTTGTCTGTTAGTAAACTTCGTAAGTTTGTCTACATGCCGCAGGTCAATCTCAGGAACTCTGGCACCCAATTCGAAAATTATTTTACCATTAAAAAGGTACATTATTCCAGGCGGAAATTATCTGTGATTATAACCAGTTTCTTCTAAAGAGAGGAATTGATTATATGTATGTGATATTTACTAAGATAACTGTTCAATCCGATCGCAGTCGGCTCGGGGGGCTAATAAAATAAAAAATGCGTATGTTCACTAGTACACTACTTATCATTCTGACTTTGATAGTAACCTTGTAAATTGTATGAGAGCGATACGGCGTCGTTCAAAGTCAGACTTACAGATAACATTTGAAACAAATTTCCAACTCATGTTTACCAAAACACGTGTAAGTGATTTTCTCAAAGTTACCGGCCTTTCGTTTGTGAAATAAATACAAGGTTATTCATTGTCAGCGTCTCCGCTATGACCCGAACGTTTCTGAGGTTCGTTTCTACAACCTTATCGATAATGAATGAAGTTTTTTTATTCAAAGTTAATTTTCACACACGCTTTTTGAAAAACACGCTATGCCATAGCTTCACAAAATCCTTACCAAGTATAATCTCAAAAGTAGCGCCATAAAACAGCGCAAGGAGTATATTTTGACTACAGTACTACTCTAAGTGGTGGTAGGGCTTCACGTGAGGATTAAATTACCAGTTTTATTATTAGGTCATTAATATTATGACTGGTATTATTATCTTCCCGTGAAGCCTACCTGGCTAGCTACCACCCTCCTGCTTGAGTCAGCCGCCAAACGACTCGTCATGTTACAGCTGTGGGGATGAGAGCCAGTACTTCCTTTCCTACCTTCTTCTCATTTCGTGGCCGACAACGCATCAGTGATACCTATGGTCTTACCGATGCCCATGGGCGACGGTGACAACTTACCATCAGATAGCTCGTCCGCTCGTTTGTCGGCTATTAACATAAAAAAAAATCATGTTATTACTTACACTTACGTGTTATCCATAACATACCTTCCAGTGAATAGGGAGCAAAACTCCAAACCCTCTAACAAAAACTCAGCCTGTCAAAGCGGTAATACAATTCTGCGGACAGAGCTGCTGTTTCTTTTGTCCATAATCTCAATTAACTTTTACTTTCACGAGCAAACTTTTCAATATTTGTAGCGCGATCTTACCTATCAAGCGGATCTAGAGTTCACCCCGGCCAGGCCACGCAATTGCGAGGTACATGAAATGAAATGAAATAATATTTTATTCGAAGTTGGTTTTTACAAACACATTTCGAACGTCAAACTACGCCATCGCTTCAACAAATCCCTACCGTGAGTGGTCCCGGAAGAAGAAGCGGCAAGAAACTCCCGAAGAGTTTTTTTTCCTACTCACAGTTACAGAACGCACTTAAACTGGCTTAATATTAAACTCATGTCCAAGCAGTCTTATCCTGAAAGTAATCATCAAGTTTGTAATAACCTTTCCGCATAAGAACGCCTTTGAGGTGAGTTTTAAATTTACAATATGGCAATTGACAGAAATTGACAGAAGTCAATTTTAATGGAATTTTATTCTAAATATTTACACATCTACCCATGAAAGAGCCACCAATTTTGATTAGTCTGAAATTTGAACCAATCAGTTTAGCCTTACTCCTAGTATTAATACTGTGAACAGTACTCTTCCTAAGAAAACTATCAGAGTATTTTTTAACATACATAATATTATCTAAAATATATTGTGATAAATCCTAGATCTCAGATCTTGTTTCTTTTTTACGACTTAAGTGCGACAGTCTATACACTCCATAGACCGTAGACTGTGTGAGTTCGTTTACTTAATTGAAAGCGTCAAGCATTAGCAACGTTAATATCGGCCTCGTGTAAGCAATGCTCGGCAGATATTCTCGCCGGTAAGATATGGTAATACCACCGCCGGATGCTCGCTGTGCCGACGCTTAATATCTATCGCTCGTGTTAATATTGAATACTCGCTAAATATTAAACCCGCTGTCTCTCAATTGACTTTGCGAAATCGTTAGAAATGTCAATTATTTGATTTTAGATGTTTATAATTTATTAGTAAGTCACGCTTGAATAAATCTCTGATTTTGAATTAGAGTAAATATAACTAAGACTGATGAAATGAAATGAAATGAAATATTTATTCAAAGTCGGTTTTTACAAACACTTTTCGAACGTCAAACTACGCCATCGCTTCAACAAATCCCTACTGTGAGTGGTCTCGGAAGAAGAAGCGGCAAGAAACTCCTTAGGAGTTTTTTTTCCTCCGATCAGTCCGATAGTCCGACGATTGACGCAAGAGGTGATAGAGTAAAAAAAATTCTAGTGTGCACCATTTCGAAATGCGTGTCCCAATACTGGACTGACAAACTGCTGTAGCAAGGAGAAACTTCGGGACAGCCTTTATCTTCTGCTCCCTCTGCTGTATTCTTTTCAACCATGTTGTTCTAGATTACCTAAATTCGAAATCCCAGTAGACACTTATGCTTCTCCCACTTATGCACGAATCCCTCACCGTTACTGCTGCATCAAACTGGTTTCGTATCCAACTCGTTTGCTGCGTAGGCTGTTCATTCTAGATTGTGACTAATAGTGTGTTATAATTAAATTAGACACTACCTATTACTAACAAAGTAGTTTTTCTTTAAAACTACAGATCCCCTGCGATAAAGTCGCTCGTATTTTTATATCTGAAAATGTAAGTCTTTTTCTACAAACACACCTAAATCATTGTAAATTGGATTATTATGATTGTATCTATTTATATAAATATAAAAATAATGTTTGAAACTACTTTAAGAGACTGGTTTTACTGCATACGAATTGCCCTTTTCAGTAATTGAAAATCACAAGCGAAAATCTGTTAAATATAATTAAAACGCAAGATCAATGCATATTTTACGTTGTACGATGGTAGAATTGTCGAAGTTCAAGTGCTAAATCCTAATACGTAGCCGAGACGCACAGGGGATTATTCATGCACTCTACTACAGGTCTAGTGAGCGTGCAAATTGATCAATTAGTTAACACGATTATAGGCAGTAGAGGCAGCTGATACCTTAAACATAACCTGTGGAATATTGTAACATTGTCACTGAATATATAACTGCAATGCAATCGTATAACTACATCTCACTTCGCTACAATTGACTAATAACGCGACCTTGTTTCGTACTCAACAAAACTGTTGTTACTCACTTTCTATCAAGCATATTTTCTTAATATATATAATTTATATATATTGAATATATTAATGTTCAACAACAATCCCACCTGATGGTAAGTGGTGATGAAGCCTAAGATGTTGAACGCACTAACTTAAGAGCCTATTCACTCTCTTGAAGACTCCCACATAGTTAGGAGGCGGGAGCACCGACGCGGGCAAGTTCTTCCCATCCTTTGCAGTGCGCACAATGAATTACGAAAAGTGATTATATAATACGAACAATGAATAATCATTTATTGCAATAGCTACAAAACAAGGGTAAAAACTTTATTTGTCAGCCTCGCAACAGAACTTAAATATACTGATTTTAACCAACTATTCCACGGAAATAAATCGAACATCCGGGAGAGATGTTATCGAAGAAGACGTGTGAAATGAATTTTGGTGTGACTTTTCCAAAATATACTACGCCAACGCTTCACAAACCCCGTCGTGTGTAGTCCCGGCAGACGGAACTTCTTTTTCCTACTAACATAATACTACTTACAGCTATATATTATATTCATGTCTTGTCTTCAAAGTAATCATCTCGTCTATACTAATATTGTAAAGAGATAGTGCGAATTTGTGTCTTTGTGTATATGCGGAAGGTAATCTCTAGAACCAAGACACCTATTTGAAAAATTAAATTACCGTTTAAAAGTTATATTACACCGGACGCACGCACATACGCTATGTGAAATTTTTTTTCACCCGAACGAAGTAGTTGCGGACCGCTGATTTGTAATAACCTTTCTTGATAAGAATGCTTTTGACGTGAGTTTTTAATTTACATTTCGGCATTTTCATTAATTCGAACGGAATTTTAATTAAGATTTTTACACATCTACCCATGTTATCAACTATATAGTTGCCTAAATCTGAAATTCGGTACAACCACATTAGACTTCTTCCCGGTATTAATATTGTGAAAGTCACTATTCTATGAAAACTATCAGAGTGTTTTTAACGTACATAATATTATATAAAATGAAATTTGACACAACTTTACAAGTTAACATATTTACTTTAAAGTGAGCTCTGCTCTCTTCTACTGTTTTTTCTGTAAATAAAAAATTAATACAACATCTGCAGCCGCGCCCCACCACAACAGACAATAGGACGTCGTACTGTGAAATTGGCTAAAATAAACTAATCTTGCTATTTCTCTCGTTTCTACATCAGCTTGCAGCATAAGCAGCGAAACTAAGTCTCCCTGACATAGTAATCGAAAGCCCACGGCAGGGCCAAGAAATGTTGTTGAATTTACTAGTTCAAGCACTTCCTTATTCATAACAATTTGGATTGGGACCTGTCTTACATTTGGTAACGTTAATTTAATGTTTACGGTTTTACAGAGTTTAACATAAAGCTATTACATGCAAACCAGGGTAACAGTATTATTACATCTTCAAAACATTATTTTCTTCTATTGTCAGTTATATATTTATCAGTTGCCTGAATTAACAGACAACAATTCCAAAAGTATATTTTAACAAAGCGTATCTACTTACATTAAAATTGTCAAACTTTATTTAAAGTGCGCTTACATTCCGTCACTTTCAGTCGCAATACGGTAATATCAAGGCCGGTAGGTGATGAAATTTTATTCAATCAAATATTTTATCGTGAATTAAATATTAAATCTACATTATATTAGAGCACTACAAATTAATAACAGATGGATGCAGCTTATGAAACGTCATTTCAAATTAAGAAATACCTCTTTTATGAATACTCCAACCAGAGTTTGGGTGGTAGAACTCTTATACGGTTATGGCCACGAGCAGACATGTCAATTCAATGGACATCATTCAGGTGACTGACATATCAGGGCCATCACCGACGCGTTGTGGGACAAAACAGATGTGGTGAGAAAAGTCTCTTGTCAACTGTTTCTCCAACGGTACACCGAGTGACGCACAAGTTATATTTTTAAAAACATTACTTTATCATTTTTAAATAATACCTTACTTTGTAACTTAATCTGCCCTAACTAATTAACTGGTATCGCCTACTTTTTTTTAGATAGAATAAGTTAATGCTTGACGACAATCCCACGTGACGGTGAGCGGTGATGAAGTGTAAGACATTGAACGCACTGACATATAACCTATTCAATCTCCTCTATTACACGATCGAGTAGGAGATCAGCAGCAAAGGCGACCGCTTGCTTCAACGATTGAGACAAGAGCTCCGATGCGTCCAGGGGTGGCCGCAATGGTTATCTTGGAAGCGGTGGTCGTGTTTCGCGACGGTCCTCGTGGGAACGGGAACAGTAGACGACTGTCAGGATGTAAGGATGTAAGGCATATAACACGCGTGGAAACATTTATCACGTTATTTACACACCAAATTAATATAATTTGTAAATTGATCTTACATCGCCTACTGTAGTGGCACGTCGGTAAATCGCAGTCCCGATGCCGATGCGGGCTTATAAATTACATACGGCAGATTCGAATTACTCTTTTTATACAGTTTGCGTCGCTTGCTGACGAACGGTAATGGTAAGTTTACAAAACGAAAATGTTTACAGCTTGCAAAGAAGTGTTTTAATGTTTTTTACAGATTAAAACAGTTTTTAGGATTTATTTAAGCAGTTTATATGCGTCGATTTAGGATTTATTTATTTTGTTTATAATTAAAAGTATCCTAGAAATTTTTATTACAACTACACTACTCATTTCAAAATCACCTAAATGTAGTATTGGCCGATAAAGCGCGTTAAATTTGATAAGGCCTATTTGAAATATAATTTTATTTTGGCACTTATTAAGTTAATCACTACAATCCAACGTTATCCAGTCATTGTTGGATCTGCGAAAGAGAGTGCACTATCAAACAATTTCTCAAGTATAACATCCTAGATCGTATGAAAAAACTTGTTGTGGTGATATCGCAAATTTCAATGGCACTAGTCGGACATCGTTCCAGGTATTTCAATTATAGGACTTACGTAAATTATTTTAGAACTAACGACGTAAAAAATTCCCACTAGACCTAGTTTTATACTAACGCTGGGAATTAACCTCTTTATCCCTATGCTCTTGACCAATGTTAATAAAATTAATTTTGGATACGAACAATGCAAAAAAATGCTCTTAATAAGTACCTAATGTAAATAAAAAAATCAATAATTAGACAACATTCGCGGTCAGTCCTAGAAATGTAGCAGGGTCACGTGCTCACGTCGTAAATTATACTAACAGCACATAGCCACGTGACCAATGTTGAAACTGAACATTTGCCTCACGACAAAATAATGTTGCTACGAGACCAAAACAAATTATCTACGGCCAACACAATGGCGGAGGTGACGATGACATTCCAGTGGATGGGACTGACTACCACATTCTTTTTAACCGACTTCGAACAAGGGAGAGGTTCTCAATTCGTTTGTATTTTTTTATGTTCATTATCGCAGGACTCTGTCATTTGTGTAACCGATTTAGTAAATTCCCTTTTTGTTTGGGAGGATATATTTGTTGTTCTGTCTCAAAATAGGAGTTTTACACCCTTGGAGAGTAGCGCGAATTTTATTTATAATTTCGGTTTGTTTTCGTTGCAATATTTGTTATTTATTACCTTTAATACATAAAAATAAGAATTTCTGTATATCAAGGATACATAGATATGTTAGGATGCATTACACCCTGATAGCAGATACGTTGTTATCATAAACGTTGATGTATTAAGATTAGTGAATAAGTTTTTACAATGTTAGTTCAGTTTGACAATTTGGGTAGAATAATAGTCAAGAATTAAGTTAAGACTATTAGTATGTGAACAACAGGATATTATTAAGAACTTAAATTGGGAAAGTAGCTATTTGATACAGCATTCATACAATTTATCACCAGTGAACGAATAAACACTAATGCCACCTATTAAATAAAAAAGGTTTTGAGTAAGAAACGAAATTTCACCTTCAAATGAGGAAAGGCGGTTTCCTTCTGAGATAATATAGTTCTGCACATGCCATCATGATGATATCTTAAAAGAAGCAGGAAAATTCCCAAGCAGAAATATTTCCAAGCTGCGTCTATAATGTTTAACGTAAAGCCTAGCGAGTACTTCAGCTGTCCGAACTACCTCGTCGCTGCCGGGAACTTAACACAGCGGAAACAAATTACTTCCTTCATGCTTCCACTGCATTTTCTAGTGAAATCTTGGAGCGCTTTGTATGATCTTGAAATTTGAAATTGTTAATTTTGATTTTCGTTAACGTACCTATTTCCTTTCCTTCACTCAGAGTTTACTGTATGTTTCAATAAAATTATTATTATATACATTTTTTATTTATTGTAAAATGAGAGGGTAATATTTAGCGATGCAGAGCATCCAATATTTTTCAAAAAATTAAAAAAAAACCCATAATAAAACCTCTGAAGCGAAAAAAAATTTTAAGCAGAACAATTCCCAAATTCCACATATTTCAAGTAAAGCCTAGCGACCGTTGCAGCTGTCCACACCCGTCATCTAGCTGCCGGAAACTGAGCACGACGGAAGCACATTGCTCCCTTCATCTCTACGCTGGATTTTGTGCGACGTAATCTGAGGCTGTGACTCGGTAAAAGTCTTTCACCCCGTCTTCGCGTCACGCCCTGTACATTAGATACAGCTTTGGGTCGTAATTCCAGTGTTTGGCAAATGTAACAAAGTACAATCATTCGTATTCCCGCAACGTTCGCCCTTTTGGCTGTAAATAAATATTCGGCGTATGTTTCTAATACATTTTTCTCCTTTTGTGTGGTAACGAGAACGTTTTGGCGCGAAATCACGGCTCTGAGTTATCGTATTACAGTTATTTGTTGGACGGGGACTGTATTGCAATTCATAGGTCACTTTGACCCATAATGACCTATTGTAGTGAGCCCTAGACCCTCGGCAATTTTTTTTTACTTACTTCTAAATTAACGTTTGACTACAACCTGGTTCTCTGGCAATAGTAAAAATTAAAGATACTATAAATTTAAAGACTGGAAATGGTTCAATGGAATATCGAGATTACATAGTCATAGATATTTATTTGAATACACAAAAATCAAGAAACTATATTATTTATAACTCATCATCAATAAATGAATGATTACTTAAATACTGATGATGATGATCTGGCTCTTAATATTTAAATTTGTAAGTGACAAAGTTTCATTTGAAACTCATGAATAAATCAGTTAAGATTATTTTGAAAATCAAATCAATTTTATATTGATTTCAAGAGCTAGCCAACAATCGTTAACATTGTAATAATGTGCAAATGTGCCGCCACATAATCCCTTTTTTTTCTAGGGGGAAACCTTCAAAAGGTACCCGGTGCCGTGGGAGCGACGCCGGGTTATGTGGGATTTCTACCGCTATAAAACCCCCCTTGATGACCCTCTTCAGCGCTATGTAGAGGACTCCGGGATCTCCATAGGAACGCAACCGGAGTCCTTTGAGCGCGGTACCCCTGTCGGGCTCTACCCGAGAGGGACAACACGTCCCGTCCCGCACCATCCACTCTTATCGACGGTACGCGGCCACGCATATCGTCGTACTTCCCGGGGTTGCTAGCCGGATGGTTCGAGCTCCCACTCTTACCGCCAGCAACCCCGGAAGTCTCCTTTTAGTCGCTTCTTACGACGGGCAGGAGGTAGCGTAGCTCGTATTCTGGTCCTGAGCTACAGGGCCGTGCTACTTAATCCCAGGTTTCTATTTCAACATAGCGAAACGAAGCAATATATTGTGTTCTTTGTGCCATTAGAAAGATGAATCTAGTGACAACAAGTGTACAAAAGTAGCAATGGATCTATCTGTAATTGGTAAATGACGTTTGATCTAAATCGGCATGAGTTTAACAATCAAATTAGCATAAGTAATGTACATTTTAAGTAATTTTAGGATTTCATGCATCTAATAAAAAACAGAACCCTTATAAAACAAGCACGTTTTTCTATGTCTATCCGTCAGTCACTACAAGCAATTTCTGATCAGATCCTATGATTACAGGATAACCTATTTCATTACATTAAAAGGAAAACACCTTTGGATACATTTAAAGTACGGAACCTTGGAGCACGCGAATCCGACTCAGACTTGACCAGTTAATTACCAAAACACTCAGTCAATGTCATTTAAAATACTTATTTCATTGCAGTAACAGTCAAAGTAATACCGGGCTAATTGGAAATTGTTAATTCATCCCCACTGGAGCATGCAAATTAAATGTCCTCACTTATCCGACAAATTGTCGTGATCAAGATGAGAATTACGAGACATTGTTATGAAGGCCGAACGCCGCACACCTAAACAAGATATATTTTTTGTCATCGCAACGTTTTTGGGTCTAGATGACTGTCATTCGGACAGTTATTTGACTGCAAATTTGGGAATTCGAGCGCGATAAAATAAAAACGACAAACTCAATCTTCTTCTCTTCCTAGTCGTATCTTCATTACTGAAAGTTGTGCCTGCTCTGATAGTCCCTTATGCAGTTGATCCGTAGTTGACTTCACTCGATTGTGTAAGACCGATCGTCGGCATGTCGGATACATTCGGTGACAGGGATTTCAATAACCTCCCTTAACTTATCAGACCATCTAGATTGCGACCTCCCACGTGGTGTTTTACCTTCTAATTTACCAGTGATAATAAGTTTTTCGAGGCTATCCTCCTCGCGGCGAGCTATATGGCCAAAGTAAGAAAGTATTTTTCATAGGCAGATGGTCGGTAATCGTCTTTGCACTGTAGCTCTGTTAAGCTAGAATTGTTTGTCCTCTTAGCTGTCCACGGACTTCGGGGCACCCTACGTCAACGCCAAATTTCGAAGGCATCGATCTTTCGCCTTTCCCTTGCCCGAAGTGTCCAGGTCTCCGCGCCGTAAAGGAATATCGAGAAGACCAGTGTTCTGACAAGTCGCACTTTCATAACTGGATATGTTCCGATCCCGCCAGACCAACTCAACCATCGTTCAAAAATGCTACATACTTTCAATCCGTCATATCCTTAACGAAACCCGTTCACCATGTATTTGTTTTCGTAACAGACCTTCCACGGCTGTTTAAATTGATTGCCAGAGACATATTTCAGAAGATTTACACTCGGATATTACAAGGCTCTGTTAACTAATAGGTCGACAATTATAACACTTCCAAACCCTTGTCGACATTCAAAAGTAATTTCGGGACTTAAAACGCGAAGCTATAACCTGTACCGCGTAAAGTGAGAGTTCTAAAACTTTAGAATATAGTCGTGTAAAATTTCCACTGCATATTGGAAATATGAAACTTGTCAACGGAGGTCAATGGAGCCATGAACGTGGAGAATCGATAAGGAAAGTTGTCAAACTCCCTTTAAGTGCCAAGTTGATAAATTTTATCTAGTTTATCAGCCGTCCCTTTGATAGATTCTGGTTTACGTTACCGCCAGGGTCGAGATACATTTTATAGCGATAAATAAACGTATCCTTTTACATCTTTTCGATAGCAGTAATTTTTCATCGAGGAAATATTTATTTTTTAATATTTCAAAACCTAGAATGTATCTCAAGATTAGAACTGCCTAAAATGTTTCACTTTAAAATACAATCTCAAAAGTGTAAGAATAATCTGTTTGCGGTAATAACACAATCGTTATATTAACTGTTTATATAACTTTCTTTCTACCTCTTTTTTGGTCGACAACGCATTAGTGACGCCTTTGGTGTTGCTAGTGTCCATGGGTGACCGTGACCACTTACTTTCAGGTGGCTCGTGAGCTCGTTTGTCGGTTCGTAAAAAAAAAGCAACTGTCTCTGTTGGAGGACTAATGCGTAACAAAGGAACGTGAAAAAAGAACTGGATTTAAGATCGATTTGACCACTGTAGAAAATGCAGCAGGTTTATGTTTGCTAAGGGTTTGCAATGCCCCTACGTTTGATACTTGAATATCAATGAAGGTACTAGAGACGCCTTGATGAGTTCATTGCTAAATCAATCCCGCTTAACATGGAATAAGTCATGTTGACTCAATCTCTTTAGTACTTAACAGTGTTTTAAAGCTACTACACATTACGATAAGTTTCCTCCGTAACGAAGATCAAGCGATTTCAGACTTTGGTATTATTTATAACGAGATCAAGAATCATCTCCGTGATCTGCGTTATTAGATCATATAGTTCAGTTTTTGGGCTAATTAGTCATATGCAATACATGTATGTATTTAGGTGATTCAGTAAAATAAAAACATAATATACACTTCTTCTGAACAGAAGAAACAACAATAGTTAGCGATTTATATCTTAATGAATAATGGAATTTGATACTGATAAAATAGTACGATGTGGTGAGATTGAAACTAGATACTATATACCTTTGAGTGAGTAGTTCATATTGTATATATTAAAACTGCTGTTGAACTTTGTTTTATTAACTTATTTAAAACCACAGTTGCTGGCCATTGCACACAACAATTTGAAAAAGAAAAAAAAAACTGTGTTGCCATAGTACAACACAAAAAACCTAAAAAAAAAAATTAATTGCCATTAACTTAAATTAAATTTTAACATCATTTGTTTATGATTTAATTTATTTATTATATTATGTTTTTGAACACATATCATAATAAATAATATTTTATTTTATTTATTTTCGGTTTTAGTACATTTTGTATTTTCGTTTTGAAATCGGTTTAACTGTTTTTTATATACCTATATATATATATGTATATATGTAAGAGATGTATATATTAAGAAACTAGCTGACTTCAGTGTGAACCAAAACGCATCAATATATGTATCTTGTGATATTATGTTATTGCTAAAACAGTAGAGACAACAATGATTCGATCCCACTAGCACATGTGTCACGTGACTGTTTGATGTTACACATGCGCTAGATTGACCATTGAACACAACCGAATGGATTTTTCTATTTTTAAAAAAGTAAGCGAAGAAAAAAGAAAAAATAATTGAATTTTATTGAAAGCAAATAGATGCCGTAACGTACGGGATTGTGTCAATTATTAATTAACGAGATTAAAGCACTCAGCGCCTGGGGATTTAGGCCGAAGATAATGTATTTAAAAATTAAGACGAAGGTACACAAATTTAACTCTGGAAATTAGGTATATCAGTAGAAGTAATATTTTGAAGTGTAAGGCCCCATTCATCCTTGAGTCTCAACCATCTCCAGCTCGTTCCATCTCGTTTAATCGTATCGAACAACAGATGAAGCAATGCCGCCATATCATTTCTGTTAGACCTTGGAACACTCTGTACCATCCAGAATCAAACCAGATAATATTCGCGCATATCGTTGTCCGATTGAACTTCCTGGCTTCCCATCATGCTCCTTCAATAATTAACCTTGAGGTTTTAACTTGTTCCCATCCAACATCTAGGAGCCAGTACCAAGAGTTCCCGTTTTCGTTATGACCGTCAACGCATCATGATTCATTTGGTTTTATTGACACAAGAAAATACTTCATCAGTAGCGTAGCAAAGTTAACTCCAGCTGATTCATTATCGAGATTAATTTGAAGGTAGGTCAAGAGGTTCTTAAACAAGTGGATCTTAATGAGACGAGATAATTTAGATAAAAGATTCATCAACTAACTTGGCACTCGACCTACTTAGCTGAGGGAATATTATCTATACTAATAATAATGACCATATCGAGCCGTATCACGTGCACACAATATTTTTGTAAATTTTCTCTAGAATTCATTGTATCTCAGTAAATGAGTTTATAGTGTGCGAGATAAGTGTTAAAAAATATTATAAATTATGGAAACAGAGAATACAATGGCATTAACCTGAAGCGTCTGATTAGAATTAATAACAATTGTTGAAATGACCATGGTTCACGAACTAGACGTAAACGCGTATTTACGTAACGTAATAAAATATCAAATATGAGACCGAATATTGACTCCGTATTAACTTTCACACACACTCACATCCCTTCACTAGGATTCCGTGTGTTGTGAGTGCCATGGATGTATACAACCCAATATGACATCTCAAAAAGCCATGGCCCGAGAACAAACATTTACCTGTCACTTAATATCTGACTCGGCTGGGAACCAAACCGGGGACCCGTCGGTCGGGAGGCAGGCTCACTCCCGACTCGGCTACAGCGTCGTCTATCGATCTACATAGTCGTATATACATCACTGTTGACGTTCAATGTATGAAATAAATATTTTCAGCTTCAATCGCTGTATTGTAACATTTGAATGAGATCTATAGATCTATCTAGGATAAATGATACCGATCACCGAAAAACATACACCGAGGACGACAACTGTGTGCGCGCTGCGGGAGACCGCGGTTGTTATGGAAGTCCGTAATGTAAAGAAAAATATATGAAAGCGTAACAGAATCCGATAAAATCGTTTCGTATAATTTCGGATATGGTCAGAGTCTAAATGAAACACGTTATGACAGGTTTTCGTCGACCGAGCCGATACACTAGACACGCCGCTCTTATTTTTACACAGATTTAGTATTTAATTTTTAACGATTCTGTGTTTATAGTACTTAATAATAACTATTAATAAAGTCAAACTGTTACCTTACAAATTATATATTTTTTCCAAGCCCTAAATCGTCTAATATTCGTAACTGAAACTGTCGGGAAAAATCGGATAGTTTGAAATAATTTCATATTCGTATCCAGATCAGAAATTTCATATCCATAACATCCTTAACGTGAGATATACCCTAACCACAAGTAGCAATTTGAAAATATCCCCCGGTTACTCGACCATGTATAGCTTTAGATGTAATACATATTTCGCCCGAGTGGTATTAAATTATATTTCTGGATATAATGTTATTTATACCCCGCAGTGATAAGCCGACCTGAGCCGCCCGTTTCATTAGACGTAAGATGGGCATTTCAATTCGGTATTAATGCATGCAAGTATGTCACTGGACATTGTTTGCTCCGATCCATTAGCGGCCAACTACAGTACCTACCAGTTTCTCGTCATCATGAAGATTTAGAACGAACCAGAGTTTACCGATGGAGTAGACCAGCCTATATATTGAAAGTCCTCAATACGTCCGAAGACGAGAACATAGCTACAGCGGCAGACAGCGCTCCGAATGACAGAAGTAAGAAAACAATTGACCAAATGAGGCGCTGATACCGTTGTAGCTATCAAAATCGTAAAACGGGAAATTTAAAATTAAAAGCATTTGCCCAGTTAAATCCTACCTCTGTCTCAGAAGAGGAATGTGGAATAAAAAAAGGACTTCACCGGTACAGAAACAAATTTTCTTCCTTATTATATTTATTTTTCCAGTTTTCCAACGTAAATTGGCATCTGATGTTATTATACATTTGATATTAAAATATGATGCGAGCTCACTCAATATAAAACTCAATATAAACGTGATCATAAAGTCTGATATTGGTGGTGTATATTACGTTCTGTTGCACGGCGTTGTGCGACAAAATTTTCATTTAACGTTTAAGCATTCATCAATATATCTATTAGTACTCAAGGTTTTACACGGGAAATTTTATTTATTATACATATATTTATCATATAAATCTTCTTTCCTCAATTTCCGGGTTTTCATTATCAAAATATTGTTTCGAATCGCTACTGCGATCGTGCGGCACAATTCTTCACTATGTCCTCTCTTGGACTAGGTCTCGATGTCTTCCTTTGGCTTCAGCCAATATGGTCCAGGCTCTTACTCGTCGGAGAGACCTGGACCGTACTCGTAGATACACCGGCTCGAATGAGGATCTCGGTAAATCACTCATGATGGACACAAATCAATGGATTATGGGATATGATGTGACTTTCATCAGATAATGATTTGAACCGGTCGATACAAATATTATTCGTCCATCAAAGTACGACACCAGGACACTGCTTTGTAAATTCGTACTATGAGGAGTCCCAAAATTAGAAGCGGCAAGAACTCCCGAGGGTAATATTTTCTATTCAAAATTACAAAGAACAATTGGTACTACTGTAAAGTACAATAGTAACTTATATTTTAAACTCATCTCACCTAAACTCGTTTATATCCGCTGATCACCAACCGCACTTAAATAAACGCCTTGCGCAATTTTACCTCATTTAAAATAGGCTTATATTCATATTTACGGAAAAGTTTTTTCAAATGTTGAGACGACCTTGGGATGTAAAACCATGTCATTTAAAGTCGATTATCTTTGTCTACAAATACATCAACAATAGTTAATTAAAACAACTTATATTCCTATATACCTACCAGTACGTGGGTACGATCGACGTGACAAAAACGATATGATAAGCGGTGATATGATAACCAGTCCCTTCTGTCCAACAGCGATAGCAGATACGCTTTTCGAATCGTGCCAAAGTCACCGCTATTACATCAACAGTCGAGCCATATTAGCGTGCGTGGCTCGGTAATATTTATATTGTGATAATGTTTTTATAACATTGATACGATGTAGGGAGTGGCGTTGGACTTATTGCAAAATCATTTCCACGTGCAATTTCAAATAACATCTTTGAAACGTATCGAGGGCTCGATACTACACAACAGCTTGACAAAGTTAAACAGCATGGGATGTGGGCGGAATTGTTAAATCGTCGCTGACGGCTAAAAAATATCTTGAGCGGTTGTGTGCCCCATATGGAATTTCCAGCCGATGTTACTGGAGACTCCAGCAGAGTTGCTAAAGAATAGTTGAAAAAATTATCACTTTTTATTGACCTGATTCCCATAAAAAGAAACAGATATCAATATCTTTGAAGCTTAGTTATTTGCTTTATGTTAATGTTGAGTACCCCATATATGTGAAAGCGTCCACTCGGGGACTCGGGTATCTTCACACAATGAGAAAAGTGAATGTCGTAGATCACCACGCTAACTTAGTGCGAACTGGCAGACTTCATGCCTTTTAAGACGTTAACAACTCTAAGGTGTGCAGCATCTCCAGGAGGTTTCCCTTCACCGATGCTAGTACTAAGGTTTTTCTAATACGCTTATAATTAGAAAATTATAAATTGCGTGCAGGATACGAATCACCCCGCGCGGGAGACCAACACTCAAACTGACGTTACTATACAATATTACTGCACTGCATAGTAACAATCCATTATAAATCAATTAAGTTTGAAGCCTACATTCTCACCAAAGAGTCTTTGCTGGGTCAACAAAGTAGATGGAAGCGTTCGTGCGTCAAAGGAAGTAATTATAACGCGGGACGTGAACGACTCTGGAGGAAAAAATTAATTTCCACTCGATCATAATGAAACTGCCAGACCTTTGATGCCAGTATTAGTATTCTCGACTGAAAGGCTAGTGTCTACTGTAAGATAGTTCGCTGCTCTGTTCATATTGTATGCCATATTTTTTATCAATTGTCAATCCATACGACTTTATCATCCACACAGAGGCTATAATTTTTTTTATTCTGCTCTGTCCATCTGTTTGTCCGTGCGGTATCAAGATAAAACATGCTAGATATTTGGTATTTCAAAAACTGAATCTCTTCCCACAGAATAGGAAATGGGTTAGCAGTAGTAAATACAGTTTAGACTATTTATATAAATCGATCCCTAAAACAATAAAATGGGACAAATATGAAACATTCAAAGCTTGATAAAAATTGTTTCGTCGGAATTTGTTAAAAACAAGTTCTCCGCTACCTTATTGCCTGTTAACGCGTCGGTAACGTCCTAGTGCTAGGGACATCACAGGTGGCAGTGATCATTTACAATAAATTTCCTGTCCATTCGTTCGCCTATTCGTTGATATAACCACAATCATAATAGCACCCATGATCATCACTCTTGAAACCTTAGGAAACAAATGTTGCTTGTTCAATTTATTAGGCGTTTCAATAAATGTCTTATTTAGTCCACTTAATTGTTTGAGACCATTTTTCTAAATTCCATATATAAAAAATATAAAAGTATTGCAAAAGTTACACAAACATAAAATATGCTAACCAATTAACAGAACGTCCGATCCGACGTAGATCCGGCAGCATGGATAACAGGCATCCGAAATGTTATATATATATATATGTTATAAATAAGCCAAATATTGTCTCCATATGTTCCGTGAACTCAGAGTGATACCCTAACATATAGACGGGCACGAACCCAAATGAATATAAAATAAATAAATAACAGATGACCCGACCAGGACGGAAGTCATAACCGGGAGCTGCGCTCGCCTGGCGGGGTTCACTACCAATTGGACCAAGGGGTCGTTTACGTCGGGCTCTGGGTACGGTATGTGTTAGCCTTTACATCCATCAAAATGTCGACCTACACTTAAATTCTCAGAAATATCTAATGTACGTATACTTATTTATTTATTTAAACTTTTGCACCATACAAACTGTACAGTTACAAGGCGGACTTAATGCTAAAAGCATTCTCTGCCAGTTAACCTTCGGAAAGTCAAAAAAAAAACAAGCAATGGCGGCAAGTAGAGAGTTAATATTAACATAAATAATAACATTACATAATACACACGTATAATATAAATACTATAAAAATATATATGTATATTATATATAAATATAACTATTAAATATAATATATATAACTAGACTATAAATATAAGGGATAACTGTTCAAACATGCCTACTTTGGAAAAAGATCTAGTCTTCTTTTGAATGTAGTTCTGCCAACAGGTTTTCGAAGATCATCACGGAGAGCATTCCAAAGCTGAGCAGCTTGAACAGCAAATGAATTAGACAGGAAACCAGAATGGTGACGTGGTATAGAGAGAGTTAGCGTCTCAGAAGAGCGAAGCTGCCGTTCATGGGATAAAGGCCCAAAGGTTTTACTGTAGTAGAAAATGCAACAATAGTGCCTTCGAACTTGATCGGGATTACCGAAGTTAAGTCCGTTTTGGTAATTTGGGGCCTGCTCCCAATAATAATAGATTGACATTTACTGGGATTTACTTTTATTCCAAATTTCCGTGACCAAGCAGAAATGCTGTCAAGGTCATTATTTATTTTATTAATAATATTATTTATTTGTTCTGCTTCAGCTTGTGCATAAATTTGTAAATAGTCAGCATAAAAGTGGTAAGAGCAACTAAGTGAAGAACATAATGAATTAACGAAGATGGAAAATAAGAGTGGAGACAATATCCCACCCTGTGGTACGCCAGAGGAAAGCTTACACCAATCAGAGATGTTATGACCTAACTTTACAGCTTGTTGACGACCACAAAAGTAAGAAGAAAACTATTTGAGGGTAGAGGCAGAAAAGTTAAGGTGATGAAGTAAAGCAAGGAGTATACCATGATCTACCATATTAAATGCATTTGTGAAATCAATGAGAACAAGGACCGTGACCATCCTACGCTCCATGCCTTCTCGTATATCTTAGTCACTTTAAGAAGAGCAATGGTGGTGCTATGGCCTGGAACTTACAGGCTTTTCAGTATAATTTTATAATGGTTTAATAGATCACATATTTCACATCTATCGTAACAGTTTATCACTACCCAACAGTTAGTTTAAATCAAATTCAAACAGGTACATTCGATACGTCTTTGACCAGAGTACAAGTGAGAGTACTCACTGCGTGGGGAAATTTCACGGTTCAAACATAACAAACTGACCACCGTGAAATTAAACTCAGAACGCATTGAAAGCCACATTTGAACCTGTATAATGGATCAATTTAATTTAAATGATTGAACGCTGACAGGGGCGCGCTGATATTGCCTCCCGCTGATGCATGATAGGATATTTATTTGAAAATGATTCTTAATTTAAATCCAATCATTTTTGGGATGTTTCGACGAGATTTCACTAGGCAATATTAGCATTAGGTACGTAGCTCGATTGGATTATGTAACCTATTTAATATCTTGGTATTAATGGAAGTACATGCTGAAATCCTCGTACGCATAATACATGTAATACATTTTCTTTGTTGCATGTGGAATTTATACAAGCAAACACCTCGAAACATCAGGAACAGCAAGTACCTGAAACAAATATAAGTCACATAAATATCTGCTACGGCCAGGAATCAATCCCAGGGCTCCTCCCACAACAGGCATAGTCCCTACCAAATGGATTACAGGGTCGTGGTTTGCTTTTGCTTTACAAATATAGATGGAATTACTGAGGAGCAGAAAATTTTGTTCAATCAATATTATGAATATTTTGTTCATTGAGCACTAACGTAATTCTTACTTACTTACTTCCGTATTTGGGATATCATGTACAGCATGTCGCTATCTGTCCTGTTTGATATAATTCGATAGCAATCGAAAAAATTTATGAGAAGTTTCCCGACGGCATAATACTCTAATCTGCACTAAAGCGGCGTGTAAAATTACGCTCCACGCTCCGATTTCTAATATTCAAAGTATCAAGCGAAGTGTCAAAGCTCCTCTTGCTGGTAGAGTATGTATATTATGGTATAGATCAATACACAAACAACAAGGATGTCTGGAAAACAGCGGCCTAATCGTTTCCACATAGATTAAATAGTAATTGTTATTTGTCGGTTTAAAAGATGTAATGAGGAGTTTTTATCACCATTTCTT
>PDGT01000064.1:866501-883323 GCA_003671415.1 Megathymus violae | reverse complement strand
TACGGCCAGGAATCAATCCCAGGACTCCTACCACAACAGGCAGAGTCCCTACCAAATGGATTACAGGGTCGTGGTTTGCTTTTGCTTTACAAATATAGATGGAATTACTGAGGAGCAGAAAATTTTGTTCAATCAATATTATGAATATTTTGTTCATTGACCACTAACGTAATTCTTACTTACTTACTTCCGTATTTGGGATATCATGTACAGCATGTCGCTAACTGTCCTGTTTGATATAATTCGATAGCAATCGAAAAAATTTATGAGAAGTTTCCCGATGGCATAATACTCTAATCTGCACTAAAGCGGCGTGTAAAATTACGCTCCACGCTCCGATTTCTAATATTGAAAGTATCAAGCGAAGTGTCAAAGCTCCTCTTGCTGGTAGAGTATATTATGGTATAGATCAATACACAAACAACAAGGATGTCTGGAAAACAGCGGCCTAATCGTTTCCACATAGATTAAACCTTTGTAATTGTTATTTGTCGGTTTAAAAGATGTAATGAGGAGTTTTTATCACCATTTCTTCTCCTTAATGTTAAAACACCGTTTATAAAGAGTAGTAGAACAAAAAAAATACTTGCAAAGTGTATTTACATAGCACCTTCACGATTAAATGATTTCTAATTTGAGACCTGTATGTATGTTGCTGTCGGACTAAAGCCTAATGTTGATTTTGTATCTGTTCAATACAATAAACATAAAATTTAACAGCAGTTTTAATTTATACATGCTATTTGTGGTATAACTGTTGAAATTCAATTTTATGTATAGATTAACGCAGTTTTAAGCGAATCATAACAAACTTGTTTTAATTGGAAACGAGATTGAAATGGAGAAGCAACGCCTTGGAGCTGTTAGTTAAGGATATAAAACGTGGTATGATTAATTCGCTTGTGGAAATATAAGCCTTCCACTTTAAGCCGATTATTAAAAGTGTGATACGTTTCATCAATTATATACTTATATAAACATGCAATTTATAATTCATTTTAAATAATAATTGAGCAGCTTAATTGGGAAGGGGCCGAGGTAGTCGAGTGAAGTGTGAAGGGTTTGATTATCGGTCAAGCCCGACATCGATATGATTGATAAATGTTTGATTTCCGGCCTCTGTTGTGTGTGTCTAATGTCATATATGCAAACGTACAAATGTAGATGTGTGGGTATTTTTTCATAAGTAAAACATACAGGTGTTTTTTGATCGCCTTTCAATTGCTGTCATATTGCTAATGTGTCCACGGCACAGGAGCAGGGTGCGAGCTTGATCATTCGATCAACACGGTGTTTCTTGTTCACTTCAAACCTTCCTCGTGAATCAGTCTATCAAATAACAAAAACCGCGTGAAATGCGGTGCAGCAGTATCTATTATAATCGCGGTCATACAACAGAGATTTTATTGTACGCTGTGCAGAAAAAATGGGATATAAATTCGTTCAAAGATTCAACCACCCTTATGTATTACATTTCCATATATAAAACCCATCCACACATCGTTTACATATATTTTAAATTAATACTAACACTACAAAATTAAAGTTTTTGTTTATGCACCTGATGTAATTTTTCCAAGTGCCTGCAAGAAATTGTATACAGAAATCTTGAACGCTTGGAAGTTATCGATAACGTTCTCAAAGTTGTGCGAAGCCTGCCGACTTGTGCTTGGCCAGCGAATGTGTCCTTAACCCCACTCCCGTCTGGAAAACCGAGCCTACTAATATTGATACATGATGATAAAATAATTAACGATAGCTAAATGAGGGGCGTCAGTAATTCCATCATTGAATCCAAGACAACCTCCATGGAGCAACGTGCTGAACAACGAGCAAAAGCCCTTTTTATTACAGATCGCTAGGCTCTGTGCTACCTAAATACAGTGCTCCTTCATAATGTCAGGAATCTTCTAGGTAGGTAGGTTAGTCACTACCTTAGATTTTGTCTACCAAAAACCTAGCTAACACGAATTGAAAGACGGCAACCAGAGCTCGTGTTCTAAGCCAAGATTTATTAGGACAGCTAATGTTTTCCATTACAATGTTTACATAAATAAGCATTTCTCGTGCCCATATAATTCGGCAAACTGTCGTTTGGTTGATGAAACGGCTTAGAACGTTAGGAGTCGTGTTATCGTGTGGTTTCTGAAGGAGAAACAGAGTTGTTGGTGACCACTAAATACAATTAATAAGTAATTTATATAATTATGTTAGGACAAACATGTTTTTGGAATATAAATGAAAAAACCTTTATTAGAAAAAAATCTAGTATTGATAACACGGTAAGTATAATATTTTTACAGATGTTCCAAGACAGGGCAATATCAGCATCACTTATGAATAATAAATAAAATTAATTCCCACGAACTACACTCTCAAACATAATAGTTATACCATAAGGTATGTCCTATTACATATTACGTAGCATGCGTCGATTAAGAACCCCGAAATAGTTTTATTTTTCGGTTAAGAATGTCTCTTCTGCACACAAATTAAATCAAATACAACACCATTTACACATTTTTATGTTAAGTATTTTTACATTAATTACCTACTGCCTAACCGTAAATTGTCATTATTTGGAAACGGAATCAAATCAAAATTAAAACGAATCAACGGGTACCTACCTACTGGTTTGGTATTCAAACATATCGTATACTGCACTCCTGACATACCATCTTTAAACTTATCAATTACTCCTTTCTCCTTCCTCACGTCACTTCCTCACCTGCATGTGAAACATGTTAAAACTCATTTTACTTCCACATCGCACCGCTTCTACCACAACACACCTACTAATATACTACTGAAACTTGTAACTTCTCCTTAAAACAAAAACAATCTTCTATAATACCCTTAACACTAATACGGTTAAACGGCTCAGAGTACCCAACTTATTTCGGAAATGGTCAAAGTAATCATCATTTGGAGACGAGCCGAGCCGAGAGCCGAGCTCGCTATCTGATCCAGTCGCGGGGGGTCCGCGGCACACGGAGTGGTAGCGGCCCGGTACCTATCATAATATCGCAGCATCCTTTAGTTATTTGTGGACCGCTTAAGGAAGTTAAGAGTGAGTTAGAATTACATACCCAATCGAGTTTATTAACAGGCGGTATAATTTGGAACGTTAGTTACAACGAGCGATACTACGATTCGGCCGGGGCAGGCTGGCCGACGCTCTTGCAAACTATGGCAATCTATATTACATAACTAGCGACCTACCCTCGCTTCGCTTCAGAAAAACAACCTTACGCTTAGAAATAGCATCTACATTGTTTTACGACTGGGTTCTTCACGTTCTGTGAATTAGAAATACATATATTAATTTATAACTTTTTTATTTATGGACGGATTTTAAATTTTAAGTCGCGCTTACTGCAATACATTAGTGATAATCGTAACGAAATCGGGTAAGCCGATTCTGAAATTAGCGCGAACAAACGCACATACAAACAGAGATAAATTGTAACAACTACTGTTTTGGGTTCTGTTGCGTTAATATGACCTAATAGTAGTTTGTCTATATATCCTTAATATTATTTATTAATATACAGAGAGCGATCAGTTAGAATTATATGCATATATTAAAGTCGAACGGAGGTAGGCTTCGCTGGAGATATGGAACGCGCGGAATATTAACGAAAACTAGATTCAAAAGTTAATTCATATTATATAAAAACTATAAATAATAAATTACAATAGAGGATAATTTATTTATTAATTTATTAAACGTTAAACAAAGGGGACATGGGGTACTCGTCGTTTCGTATGATACATTTCCTACAATACCCAACAAGGGGAGCGAGAGGGAGTGGAACTATCAGAGAAGCAAACTAAATGTACACATGAATTAATATATTGATGATAAAAAATATGAACGAGGAAATAGAAAAATATATAATTATATACTACGCACAACTCGTTAGTTGGTTTCGTCTCCTTTTATTTCTCAACATTTGCAAGTGTCTAGGTAATACATATGTAAATATAGTTAAATGCATAATAAGCAATGATTGTATGAAATAAAAATATTTAAATGTTTTTAAATAGCATGATAATTTAATTAAAACAATGACAACTGCATGTATGGTATCAGTGTATATAGACTATTTGACTGCCGTGGCAAAAACTCCAGCACATTGGCTAGTACAGTTACTCAAGCAACCAATAAGCTATCGGCGACAAACAGACACTTAAGCCGCATATAATAAAGAAGAAGATGTAGGACCTACATAGACCTATTCTGTAAGTAATGGTTCGCTACGCTTTGATAAATTCCACGCAAACAGATCCGTTTACCACAATGAAAAACTTCCTGGAATCATTCATATAAGTTTCAAATATGATAAATGTCATTTATATCAGTGCTTTTATTATTATTATTATTTTATGTAAAGACTACAAAGGAGTAGACGCACACGAGCCACCTGATGGTAAGTGGTCACCGTCGCCCATGGACATCAGTAACACTAAAGGTATCACTGATGCGTTGTCGGCCAGGACCAGAGAAGAAAGAAAGTATTGGCTCTCATGCCCCCAGCCCGGAGCACGACGAGTCGTTTGGCGGCTGACTCGAGCAGGAGGGTGGTAGCTAGCCGGGCAGGCTTCACGGAAAGATAATAATACCAGTAATATTATTAATTAGTGAATAATAATACTGGTATTATAATTCTTATGTGAATCCCTACCACCAAGCAGGCTGGATTCTGTCGCCTGTAACTTACGACATCCTGTTATGTAAGGATGGGATTGGACATAGTATTCTAGGCCGCCGGAATACGACCAGTGTAATAAGTGTTATACGTGTATAGACAGACAGATATAAATAATAAAACTAATCCTGCATAATGATAATAAAATTTACCTGCATCTTTTACCTTACCTTTAAAATTTCCTAACTATATTCCATGTTACGCTTTTAATATCAGTAAAGATTATATTTTTTTCACATGTACCTAGCTCCTTGCCTGCAAATGGAGTTATCTAAAGGGCAATTTCAATCACCTATCTACCATTAAACACTGGTTAATAGCCCTTTTTATCGTCTAAACTTAAATATGTTTTGTATGCGTTATCCTCGGAGTGATACATCAATTTCCTGGAAAGAAATGCGTCTATCTTCGTTTATTAAAACGGATATAATGCAGTTACAGGGGCAATAGCAAAATCTATTCCCCGCCCCCCCCGTTACAAAATAGGTTGTTGAAACCGACCGTGTACAGCCCTGCTCTAACAACGGATACAATATATTCAGAAAACATAGCTAACGAGTAAAACAACAGTTTGGAAGAAGTATACGCCCTCATGTTTATTCACAAAGTAACGATATCTGTTATTCAAACCGCCCCGCTGTAGAACTTTATCCTATCTGAGGATGTATCTCTGGAAATATATAAGAGTAGATATCGCTTCTTCGACCTATATCAACACGATTCTCTTACCATATTATATCGTTTGATATTCAGTAATAGAGAATAGAGAAAGTAAAAATAGATTTTAAATCGTTATAACTCACTTAGGGCGTAAGCTTCAACTTGTTACTGTAAATAACTACTTTTATAAAGGAAGTTTATCTAATAATGAAATAGAGCGTATTAATTACTGAGGTTGTGCACGTTTAATAAAAAAAAAAAACCGGAATCGTTAAAGGATCACTTGATTGTTTCTGTATTGTCACGCGGTACATTCTCCTAATCTACCGGAGGGAAAAGGTAAGGTGACCCAATTACGGACAATCACCATGAACAAACCACTTGAGGTGCACTCTACAATCTTTTCGTTTTGCCATCTGAATTTCCACGTTGTGTTGTGTGGTAGCACTTAGCGATAAGGTCGACATTTGTGCTATACACTTTCAGAATATAAGTATTTTGTTTCACTTTATTATTTACTACTCTCTGTGAGCGCAATTAATATTTGTATTTTACAAACGAAAAAATTAAAAAAGAATGGCAAATGCAATATAATACATGGTTATATATCTTTTTTTTTAATTTAAAAGTGCATACATTAAAAAAAATTAAAAATAAAATAAAATACTATATGATATGACATGTAAAAATGATTACTTAGAAATTAGAAACTGATCATTAAACATTCATAATAATGTTGAAAACGGCCTCATGCCCTTGGAAGCTACCTAAATGTGTACCCCGAGGCATTAGGGTCATTACGAGTAATAGACAATTCCCTGCGGCCTCCTAATTTACTATGAAATATGTTTTGTTTTAATATATCATCAATGGTTCCTACGATAGGGTCGAAGGAAACAGTGTCTCACCTGGCAACACCGAAAACTGATCTGATTTTATTCATTAATATTTTCGTTTTAGGGATTTTAAGATTATTTTCAACAGTGCAATATTTTCAAGTTGTGTCAATTCAGTTCTGGACGCGCGGATAACCAGTCGATTTTGAATTAGATGTCTTTCTGACAACGCGTTACAAATGACATGGGCGGTGGTAAGCACCACCAGGTAGGCACGATTGCTGGTTGATTACTAAAAAAATAAGAAAATTTTAATGTTATATAATATTATTATCATTACTATTATTTTATTCATTTCATTAGAAATCAATTATCTAGAATCTATTCATGATCAGCTCGCAAGTGTTGGGCTTACTTAAAGTTGTACCAACTATCAACTTTCAAAAATACTTTCCAGTGAATTAATAATGAGAGAGAGAAAGAGGAAGAAAGTGAAAACACATGCATTCGTACCCGCATGCATATGTAACAATAAATAATAACACATACGTATGTGTTACAAGTAATTTAATTTATAATTAAAATTCTTCATTTTAAATTATGTGAAACACTTAACATTTAAGAGCAATAAAAATTCCTCAAATCGAGATAAACATTTTCAACTAATATCAAATAATATACAAATATGTACACGACATTGTTCATATCGTATTAAAACCTTTCATTCACCATTGCGTTTTAAACGGTATCTCTTCTCAAAGGAGCGCTGCGTCAGCCGTGTGCAAAAATAATCAGTGTAATGGCTGAAATGTTTAATAATGGCCTCCTCAAAGTGTATCTGTAGAGCGCTTGAAGTCGGGTTTCACCTCAGCCTAATGGGTTCTTTCTTTAGCCGCCGGTTTATTATCGTCCCCCGTTTCGCTGCGTAGGATAATTGGATCTTATAAAACTGGTCATTACCTTGGTCTAAATCGATAATCAATGTAACAAATCTCCGGTTGACAGACATGGTTATAATAGCCACTTATATGACATTTGTATAGCAATAACAACAAAAGAATTAACAAACCGATAATATGGGATATTACCTCTGTACAGCGTCCAGAGTCTGACGGCCTGTGTGACTCGTAAGTGACTCAAAGTTTAAGCAACTTCCAACTATGGCATTGCGACAGGTGAAGGGCAGTGATAAGCAAAAATTTTTTGGCACTTCCATGTTTCAAAGGACACAACGTCAATGAACGTCCACCCCGGTTGTTATAAATTAGGTATTTTGTATATACAGTTTCGCACGTCATTTCTATTTTGTTCTTCCGTTCAGATGTAATCGGCGACTACCGTCCGCACACACGCATACTCAGAAAATACAAATACGGTATTTGAAATACCGTATATGTATAGATTTAATTTCACATACCGAATATTATCAGAAATAATACGAACATAATAACAGAATATAAAGCTCTCTGAACAAAAGACCTAACCTTCGTAGAATTTAGGTCCATCAATATACAAAAGACTAAAATCCGTTCACTACCCTAATGTACTTCGGTCCACAAAGCCTTATTTACGCTTGCCTTGAGACTAACAGAAACTGTTTTAATGCGACGTACAAAGGCTGTTTGCACCGCTTTGAATCAAATCTATGCTTCAAATAATCATAGTTATTGAAAACTTTATTAATCTAACTTAATCAATAACGCTTTATGCGTTGACATTTAAACAAAAAACCCCCAACCCCCCAGGTTTTGTATAGTACCTAATGTATTCAAGGCGATTAAAGCTCAGGAATGTCTGAAAGTAGAGCGAGAAGGATGGGGTGGTGTTGGATTCAATTTTCAAATTTCATACATTTTCTTTATATCTCACAAATCATTCATTTTAAAATCATTGAACTATGAATGTTGCATCAAAACCTGACCTTGCCTCGGTTTGCTTAAATTAAAAACCAAAATGTCGACGCCACCACCATCGGCCAATGGAAAAACATGATTTTACAAGACTTATATTCAACACTGTCAGAGTTCTGGGAATGCGTCTCCGCTGCACTGCCGCCACCATTCACGCCTCCTTTAACCCACTACAAGAGTTCATTACGTGATGAGCACTTCACAAATAAACAAGTACTCTCAATGCGGTCCAGTAATCCGAATGACCCACAGGTCTCAGTGACAAAGGACAAGTTACGGAGAAACTTCTCCGTAAAAAGGCTAAGTATTTTACTATCCATTATAGCTTATTGTAGTTCGGTGCTACTCACAAGGATCGAACTAACTGTACCTGTAGCTAAGTGAAACTTTAATGTTTCCTATGGCATATGGGTACTAGACGATGCTAGCTTTCAACAGTTATTAGAACCAATCGGGGGATTTTGCTTCCAAGTCGGTAATTGTCACAGTAATAGAAATTTCAGTAGTTCACCGGGTTGAAATAAGAAAATTGAAATAACAATTATTTTTGAACCACGATTTTCATATTATATGTAAATGTTTGATCGATCGTTAATAAACTTAAACGACATTTTCCATTTTACACTGAGAGATCGGTAGTAAAGCTGATACTAAATAGAAAACTATTTAATAAAGGCATTAATCTTTACAACCTTTTAACAACAGAAAAACGTTACAAGAGCCGGCGTTCCTACTTCGGTCAGACATTCCTCTTCGGTCAACGATCCTTCAAACAATATATTTCACCTACAATAGCCACTCAATTTACACAACTAGGCACAGTGACCGTAATAAAATTTATTTTTTATTTGAAATTAAGTGTCACAATTAGGAATCGGATAATAAAAAATTAACATCTATACCCGTTAATTATTCCGCCAAACCAACCTGTCCTTGCTGGTGGTATATTTGCATCAACGAGCTACGTATGTATTTTCTGTTGGAGGATGCTGAACTCTGTACCGCCCAGTGTAAGTCCAACTTTAGATAATTGGTCGTTATTTACCCGCTTGACTAGTTACCACCCTGCTTCTAGGATCAACGAAATATTTTACGCTTTTCGGTTACAGGGTCAGAACCAGTAATAACAGGTGTCCTCCTCGGTTTTCATATTAGTCGGCGATGCTTCCATGATGCATTCAGTGTTCCAGACGGATGAGCGACGGTGACTGTTTCTCATGAGGTGCCCCGTCGGCTCGTTTGCCGACCGTTCACATAATAAAGTTACCTTAGAATTCATCTCTTACTTGTACGGAAAAATTTCGTGATGAGACTTGCATACTCGAAGGTCCTCCACGATGTTCTAGAACATTCATGCGTTCTGTTAATACTCTTTTTTTTATGTTAATAGCCGACAAACGAGCAGACGAGCCACCTGATGGTAAGTGGTCACCGTCGCCCATGGACATCAGCCAGACCAAAGGTATCACTGATGCGTTGTCGGCCAGGAAATGAGAAGAAAGTTAGAGAGTACCTTACGTTTTTGGGGAGCGTGAACGGAGACCCAAACTTCTGGGAGACAGTTATTGACCGTGATGAAGCTTTGAACTTATAGTAATCTGCCGTTATAAAGTACTTTTATATCACAGATTCTTAACATATGTACTCAATAGCAGTTGTTTTCTTTCCGATGAATGAAATTGTGATATTTTTCATCCAGATTTATTTGCGACAACTACAACCTTTTGCCTGGATTGCCGGCGGGCGTCCCGGCATTATCTTCTCATTTCCAATCGATGGCCGCCTCTCTCGAACCTTTTGAGTAGAATCATCCCGGTTTAATCCGGTATTGCAGAAATATTTATAATAGTATCGAGGGTTACCGAAAGCTCATTTCGAAAACATCCAATGGGAATCTGCTAAGGCTATGTTTATTTTTACATAAACTAAACTCACCTTTAGAAAAAATGGGCTACCGTAGACAATAGCGGAGCAGACTGCAAACACGACCTCCTTGCCTACATACTAGATTAAACATATTATTTAGCTTTAGTCGAGTGTCTGGGATGGATTCTTTCATCGTAACTACGAAAATAAGCCACATTTTGGTGGAGAATTCTCGGAGTCTATGAGGTCGACACAAGACATTCGCCAGAGATAGCAGTTCAGCTCTGTGTTATTAAGTAACGCTTCATTGTATATTTGCACGGTTGTATTTAACCTATTCATCGTGTTTCAAGAGGATTACTTGGCAACGAAAACAGATTGTCAGCCATTTTATCAAGAAATGACCGTTTTTCAATTTCTCAGGACCACATTTGTATAAGACAGTTTTTGTAGTATAAATATATCGAATATTTTAAAGTAAGATAATGTTTAATAATCTTTTCTTGTAATCCATGAAGAACACTATTTTTTTTTTTTTAATTTTGTCTGAATAGTTTTTAAGATAAGGGGCGAAATATTACATCTTCGTTAATTTTATCGCCCATATGTATCTTAAAGTACGTTTTTATACATCATAAAAAAATGTCCTTTTTAATCCACCCTTTCTTCCAATCCGTCACATATTTAAATAATTTTTTATTTTCTAGTTTACATCCTAAACACAAACGGGTTTCTGTTTTCCCATTTTTTGTACGGAACCCCAAACAACAGAGGCCAAAACCCTACTCATATAATAAGGAAGGTGTCAGTAAAGCTCCATTATTACCGACGAGAGGTCTATGAAGATATACTGGAAGAATCCTCAAAGCGATAAGAGGTCCTATGGGTCTGAAACGTTTTCAATTATAAAGGAAAGTCCCAAGGGTGTAAAGGCGATCTCTATTTCCTTATCATTGGAACTCGCAAGGGCCACTTTGGCACCGACGTGCTCAAGCACCGATACCTTGACACTTCACTTGTTACGAGATACTCGGCCTCAGGGCAGAGCTTGACTCCATTTTGAAAAATCGGTGTTTTCATGCGAAAATTGATAAGTATGTCAAAGCAAAATTTAACAAGACTTTACCATTAGGATTCTCGTATGAAATCAGTTGGTAACATCGTAACGATATAATATTATCTTCCTTATTAAATGCTTCGGGAAATCTTCATTTTTCTTCATATTCTTTACGGTATATGTAATATGTATAGACAACAATCCAACCATAGTTATTGATAAAAAGTTCAATTGAAACCTATAAAAGACGTCGAGCTAGTGCTGGCTGTACTATTTAGAGACGTATAGGGGGAAGTCCCCTAACGCCGGACGGCATCTAGTGCCGGACACTCGTATTATTGCGGCAAATCATAACGCGAGCGATTCAAAAACGGGTGAAAGGGATGCAGGAGAATGTGGCAATACCAAGTCACGAGACACGGTTTGCCAGTGACACACGTGATAACATATGGTGCAGTTGTTTACTGTTTTTGGCGAAAAGACACTGCGTCACATAATATTCAAGTGAGTGTTACAGCTTATTGTTTATGATCAGTTGTTTGTTTATTTTGAATAAAAATAGTGTTACATTGTTGCTCATAATATATAAAAGCTTTTGAGGATTTCCAAAATAGTTTTGATATGGAATGTTTAATTCTGTCAAGCCTTTGTCCCCTAGTACCGGACACAAAGTAGTCCCTTAACGTCGGACAGTGAACATGTTTCTTTTTCTTGTCAGTATTTATACTTTTTATAATAATTGTTAAATGATTTTTAAGAGGGTAGAACAATGGAATAAAATTGAAGTGGAAAATAAAAAAAGGAGCGAAAATGGGACAAACAAGTATATAAACTAGGATTACTAAGGTTTTAATTAAATAATTTACTCTGCTCTCAGAGTAAATATCTCTATATAATATCAGCATTAAACCGTGGGGAAGAAGTAACGTTGCCACCAAAGATTGGTAGATTTTAACGTTATTCCCATAGAAAATTGCTGTTGAATAAAAATAATACTATACAGGAAAAAAATAAAAACCAACCATAAAAATTGTAACAGAAGAGGAAGGGGAACAAAGCAAAAATGTCTAAATCAAAGGAGAAATTGTTAAGACGGGCAAAGAAGTCAAAAGAGTAAAGACCAAAAACAAAGATGAAGAGAAAGCTATGAGAGAGCAGCCATTAACTGAATCATCTCACATAGAAAAAAATACTTACTTGATGTACTTAGAGGACAACAACGAAGACTAGATACAGTGCTCCAGCTGCCCTGGATGGGCTCATCAAGCCTGTGCTGACATTCCAGAATATCTAGACGCCTATATATATGATCGATGTCAGATATTTTAAAACTTTCCGATGCTAGGGG
The DNA here is from genome assembly GCA_003671415.1 of Megathymus violae. Classification (NCBI taxonomy): domain Eukaryota; kingdom Metazoa; phylum Arthropoda; class Insecta; order Lepidoptera; family Hesperiidae; genus Megathymus; species Megathymus violae. The sequence goes on along the minus strand of PDGT01000064.1, from coordinate 870,934 downwards.
TGCGAAATTAAATCTGTCCGATACTAGGTGCCACTTGCAGAAACTGCGTTTATTTTCACCATATTTTAATTGTTGTTTTTCATTATTTTTATACAAAAGTTGCATTTTTGTTTATTTATTATAGTGTTGAAGTTTCTTGACTAATCTAATTCGTAAATAAAGATATACTTTTCAAAATAGTTTTTTTTATTTTTCCTAAAAACCTTAAGTGTCCGTCATTAGGGGACTTTCCCCTACACGTTAATCGTAACGTCCATAGTGGAATAGTGGATGACGGCCACTCAGTGGCATATCCGCGATAATTCATTTAATTCCGTACGACGCCGCTCAAGTTAGAGACCTTTTTGTACGCGAAATTGTCTCTGCTTTGTCTCATCGGCGTACTTGTGAGAAAAGCGTTTTACATCGACTGACTATTTATTCATTCGCATCATTCGTAAATATTAAAATACATTTCATTCCTAAGTAATTTAATATTCCTCATTTTGAAGAATCAAATTATTATAAAATCCGCTAATTCCTTATTCATTTTATTAGTATCTAAGTAATTTGGTGTATATATTCATGAGTAATTTAATAACCTTTTTCAGGAGGGATCATAAAGATATGAGACCCACGATTGAAATAAAAATACTTAAGTAAATTCACTGACTTGTAAATTATTCCATACATGTATACAAATTTGAAAAGTTTTAACAAAATGATCAAAAGTTCAACGTACTGACGTGGCTTCGTAACTATTCACGAGTGTTCGCCTCGTAGTCCAAACTCAATAAATCATTCGACCCAATCGTTGAGTAATGTTACTTTGCAATTTTATTTTATACATAGTTACAAAAAACAATATAGATTGACGAACAGACGAAAAAATTGGACTGATCTGTCTTTCCCTATTTAGTTATAAGGTGGATAACACAACAGCAATTCTGTATACATTTCTACACCCCAGTCAAATTATTTTTATTCCATAGAAGTGTTCGAATACCTGTGTTGAATAGAGCCCCCGATAGAAGTATGCATGAGGGATGTTACCCGGGGGGACGTACCCATTTGAAATGCACTCCCTTGTCACGTTCCGTCGGTTTGAATCGAGCATTGATGGTTGAATAATATAGGGAAGGAATTGTTTTTATGCGTTGAATAAGTAATGTGTTTTAAGATATTAAAAAATTGTGTGCGTGTATTTCTGTGTCCATTCAATGTCTGCAGCGTTGAATTTGTTCTTACGGAATAATAACTTTAAATTATTATTCTTGTATCTGTAACACGATTGGCTGCTGAATGAAGAGCCCCGATTCGAACCCGATCGAGTCAAAATTTAAATAACTTACATATTTTCATTCCTAATCTTTGGTCGTACCTAATCTCTTGATTACGTTCGTGTTCACCATAGCATACGACACAGAGGATCTTAGTGTTAGTTGTAAACACACGCAAAAAAATAATGATACACAAACGAATAATTGCAAACGACTGAGGTCCGAGAACAAATATTTTTATGTGTGACATAACCGTCCAAATCGACGGAGACTCAAACCCGAGACCAATCTTACAAACACCGTCACTAGCAGCCGATTAAAGCTTGTCGCAAATAGTATAAAACAGTGTTTGACTGTCAGATCGCAATGCTCTCAATAACACGGCACGTATTTTCAAGTTGCTTTTAGCTTTTACCGACAGATAGTGTAATACGTGAATCGAGGAAGGTTTATCTAAACCTAAATACGTTGTTTGATGTTTGTTGTTCATTGTTCAGGTTTCTGGCAAATGTACTTCGATTATTACAAGTGGTTACTTGTCAGTTAGTCCTTGCTTCGTTCGAAAAAATGATTTTCACGTTCACTAATAGTAATCGCATGAGAAAAATAGTTCCGTGTTCTTTTTCAGGTTTTTTTTTTTATAAATCATTTTATAAATCTTTTTAGATGAGTATATTATTAAGGAAAAAAAATCATATTCACTTATAATAAACCTAGATACAGTTCATAACCACTCGTACGTTCAACGTCTCTATCAACTTGATCGGCTTTGTTACAAAAGTTATTTTTATTTGTTCCCAACAAGACAGTCCCGAGTAGTTATAACTTCGGTGTCCGTAATTCCCGGCTTCCGCAAGAATGAATCTTAGTCTAGATGTAAGTTAACTGGGGAAGTTGCGATTCCCCGAGGACCTTAAACTTTCCTTTATATTGATTAAGATAAAGTTGTATTGCGGCAATTATTCCTTACTAAATAAGGGGTAAGAAGATGTGGTGGTTTAATCAATGTATTCGTCACTATTCAAAAAAGTTTCCTTGTGGGTCTGTTTTGTCCAACGTCACTCTAGGTTAAAAAAGTGTTCGATGAAACACCCTAAACCCGGTTTAGTAACTGGGTCAGAATATTGGCAATAAATAAAACTTATCGTGAGTACCCGTCACATAATAAAATTATACATGTAATTGGTAAAAACCATAACGAATTAAGATAAGCTGTTTCTTAGATTAGCGCGCACAAACGCACAGACAAACAGACACAGACAGATTCTAACAACTACTGTTTTGGGTTCCAATACGTTAATAAATAACCCCTAACAATAGTTTTTCTAATATATCCTTCATAAGCAGAATGCGATAAATTAGAAGTTTATTATTTGTGTAGATAAGACTCGTCTGTAACAAAAAACCTTATTAGACAATTTAGAGAAGTCATAAAACGGTCTGTTGTCACATCCCAGCCGGGAGACCCCGATGTAAAAAACCACCCACGTTTATGTTAAAAAAAAAATTAAATTTTTCAATAAAGTCACTGCGCTCGTTGTAAATATGCATTACTATCACAGTGACGTCAATGCATAAAACTACAATAATAAAGGATATGAACCGAGGGTTGTAAAGCTGAGGATTTACAACTTGCGCTAAAATATTCTTCTACGTAATCAGAATTTGAGATGTTCTTCTTGAACCCAGACCACCTGATCGTGGCTCACCCTGATAATAAACCAACGCCATTGGGTTACATCCCACCTATTGAAGATCTCCGCGATTCATGTCATCCCGATGATATTATGTTTATTAAGTAGTTACATAATTGCAGCGCTTTATGGCTGATAATGGGCCCAATTTATTCAGAGAAAATTTTCACTAAATAACATTGGATATATCTATGATTCGATGTAGTTAAGGCATGCTTTGAACAGGCGTCAGAGCTCCAACCCACTCTACGGCAGCACACAGCACTAGTGTTCGCTCCGAGCTTCATCAATTACAAGACGAGAACTGCCCTACAGCGATGCTATAATAGGTACAATAGGTCGAAGGAACAAAAAAGTATTAAAGAGGAAAAATACAATTGGCTAAAACTGAACACTTAATTGGACGTGTAATGTACAATTTACCAACGACCTGTAACTTAGGACTCCTTGTTGTAAATCTATACATATAATATTAGCAAATAACGAACAGAATTCTCGTGTAGCTTTAAACTATGGCTGTTTAAAATTTTACCTTTGTTAAAAATATTCCTTAATAAATTGACATTCACTCAGCTCACCTCCGTGCTTAAGATGCCGTCGTGCCGGTGGCGTGTTCACACACAAGTATGTCACATAAATGTCTGGCCTGGCCGGAAATCGAACTCAGGACCAAACACACCAGGACAAATCAGATGTAACCGACGGACATTTTTACACCGGAAGTGAGGTACATTAAAAACGGTTGTGAAAATCAAATCGTACAGGCTCCATAAGACGATGTCTGCTTCACTCACCATCACAAATCATCTAAATAATCAATACTATAGAGAGATCTTAAAAGCGGACTCACACATATTATAAAGCGACCCTCCCGGCGTCGTTCGTATCCAATGAACTAATAAAAAAATGAGAATTGCGCTCAGCAAAATCATATTTTTTATTTAACTTTATCATCGAAATATTCGACTTCTCCTATAAACCTTGGTTAGACAATTACGTACACAAGAAAATAACAGTATCCGAATCGGTGCAGCCGTTCACAACTTATCCTTCATACGTGCGGCAATCGTATTTTATCTACCTAGATGTATGACTACAAGAATGTTACGCTTTATCTAGAAAATATGGCTATGGAAACCTAGATGGCTTAGCTTGGGAAACGCCTACAAGCATATATTTTAAGACCTAATTCCCTTATTGGCAACGAGCATTAAGTCACTGCCAAGACGTTATGTGATTTTATGGCGTGTTACGATCACATGAATAACTCATTCAACATAAATGATTAAGTATATAATTTTGTACCGTTTTTTGTGTATAATATGAGGGTATTCTTTCCCCAATATGGAAGTTCATAGTTATGAATTCATTCTGTATTTATTAGCCGATATTATTTTGTATTGTCATCATCATCTATATCACGAGCGGCCCCCTCTGACTTCGTTCGGTTTGAATAATTGTGTGTGTGGGGTGTGTGTGT
>PDGT01000064.1:835030-866473 GCA_003671415.1 Megathymus violae | reverse complement strand
ACTCTCACCACATACTAATTCATTAAGATCGGTCAAGCCGTTCTTGAGTTATAACGAGACATACAAACAGACAGATAGACAACCATTTTGAAAATGGCCAAATCGATGTCAGTTACTCTTAAACGAATATTTATCATGAAAATTGACTAAAAATAGAATGTACAGACAGACAGACAGACACTAACAGGTTTATATATTAGAATAGATTTACTAATCGATATTATTATAAACCATAATCGTTCCACGGCCGGGTCTGGCTCATCCCGCCACGGCAGGGGCTGTGGGCGTAGTCTGCTGCTGGACGAGACGGGTTGGCAGAGGGCACGGTACTTTGAGAACATTATGGAGATCTATCTAGCATTCAAATATCCTAGCGATGATTTACTTCACCGAAGCGAGAGGTATTCATTTGTAATACGTATCAGGGATGTTATGGGTCTCCATAACCGTATCCGAAACAATCGGATGATCCGAAATAATTGCACATCCGTAACCGTAACCGAAACCGATAAAATATTATTCATATATCCGTATCCATAACCGGATCCGAAATTTCATATCCATAATATTCCTAGTAAATATACTTTGAAGAGGTACGTGCCGGGATCGAACTAGAGTCTCCCGCGCGGGAGACCGACGTTCAAACCACTGTATCTATTTATATGTTTTGTATCATATTCATATGTTAATATGTTGCAGAACACAGTTGTTCTATCCGCTATCTAATCAGTTATTTGACTCGAATATTAAATATGTACCATGTTTTACAGAAGCGCGACAGAGCTAGGACACTTGTACTAATGATTATAGTACAGGAGTTGGTTCAGTTGAAACAGTCATATTCCAATGTACATTGTTGGCAACCGAGTGTCTTTGGTTGCGTACTGCAGGAGCTGGCGTTCCTTTTTAAATGTAGTCTGTATTATTTGATATAATTATATGTCACATTTTCTTGTTTTAATCGACCCAAAGGCTACTGGATAGTAACTAGGCTTAATCGTTAGTTCAGCAGGGCCAGACCCAGAGTTTGATGACTGCAGGAACACGTGTTTATATGTGTAACCGATTAATGTTTGTTCTAATGCCGTCGGTGTCTTTGAAGTGTCATCTGTATACTTCCCTGTCGTTTCCATCACAGGTAATCCTGGTAATACCTAAGTAGAAACAGTAATTACTGAGTTATAATAAACTCGAATCATAAAGCGCTGTAACAAGAAACTGATGGTACTATTTAAACAAATTTTAACAGCTTTATCATTTTTTTTATTAGATGCATTGTTATTCAGGCATTGTATTATTATAAAGTATATAATTATAACCTTACATGTATAATCATGGGCAGTTACCATTGGTATTGTAATAGCTATAATATTTTGTACGTTAAATCGATTCAACCACATGGATCATTGTAACTGTGAGATGAACCGTCCGGTCTCTGGACTCTATTGTGAACGACGAGATGACCATGCTTCATGTTTAGATTCCAAATATCAGGATCAAATACAGTAGAAAAACCGTTAGTAACCATTATAATATACTATAGGGAGCTTATTGTTATCATTAAAATATGAATGCAAAAATATTAGATGTAAATGACGACATTTTATTTTAATTCAACATTATATTTGAGATTTGTTTATTCAATTTTATATAATTATTGTATTAAATTATGCTATATTTTAAAACACATTGATTTATACCACAAAACTTTAACATTGCTTACAATACCTTAAAAATGTTTACAACCGAACAGGGGGTAAATGATACAAAGCATGGTTAGTTTACACTGTACCAACAGAATATTAAAATGAATACAGTCTCCGTTAACCTACACGACAGACGCAGTAAGCGGTGACATTACCAACACAAAAACACCGCTGCTTCCTGTACTATCCGAGATGTTAATGACCTACTTATCACTGCAGTCCTAAAATAAATTCATTAAGACTCGTTCTGAGTACGGAGAAGTCGCGACATGTTTAGAATTTAACTATAGCACATTTGTTATCGGTAAATTTGAATGTGTGATAACTGATAGCGTTGACTGAGCTGGGACTTGAAAATACGACGACCCAATAGCCCAGTTGGTAGTGACGTTGCCTGCTTAGCGAGGGGTTCCGAGTTCGATTCCCGGCCGATCAGACATTCAAGCGAAAGATAAATGTTTGTTCTCGGATCGTGGGTGTTTGTTATGTGTGATGTCATATTTGTGTATGTCCATGCCGCCCGCAACACAGGAAATCCTAGTGCGGGGGTGTGAGTGTGTAAACGTTTATTTATGTATTTATTTGTATTGCCACCAACTAAAGGCTTTAGTCACAACTGACGCTGGGCCTACTTCACCGCAGCGTTCCATTCGTTGGAGGATATTTTTAGTAATTATAACAGTATCCTCAATGGCGTATATTACCTTTTGCTTGGGTCGAAGGGGATCAGTTGCTTTGATGAAGCCATATAATGAACAAGGCATTATGCAATGACAGACAATGAAAGATGAGACTGTTTAGTCCGACATGCCCTTGAAGGGGAGGTCAGTGGTGGAATTCTAAAAACTCGATTTGGTTCGGTTAACATCATTATATTTTATTTGTTAAACCATATCGAAGGTCATTAGAGAACTTCCTTTTGACCACCAACCACCCATCTTTCTGCAGCAGCACGATGAAAGTACAACTGAAAACTCCTCAATTTCAATTAAAGATTAGACAAATTAAAGTCCTGAAAATAAATCAATAAACAATAATCTATACTACTATATAAATCTGCAGTGCCTGTCTGTCTGTACATTCAATGTCTTTATCAAATTTCATGATAAATATTCGTTTTAAAACTCAGTGACATCCATATCAACATTTTTAAAATTTTTGCCTGTCTCTGTGTTGCGTTATAACTCAAGAACGGCTTGGCAGATCTTTACGAAAATTGTTATGTAATGAGAACACGTGATTGCGCAGATGATAGGCTATACAAAAAAAAATTATAAGCAAAATACATAAAATTTTGAATAATCATGTATATATAACTATTTGTTCAACCCGAAAGAAGACAGAGGGCCGCTACAACCTACATGATATGTTTAATATTGAGGACGGCGGCGAAGAATTCGCTAGAAGAAAACAATAACGCGGTTAGTGTTCATAGTTAAGATCTAACGTGATGAGACGAAAAGTGTGCCGTTAACCCATACACGAACCCTGATCTCATTTAGATAGGGAAGGACTGGACGCGGAGTATAAGACGTATGACGTAGCCTTACGATCTCCACACGCATTATGTTAGCCTGGTACTTCGACACTATTTGATATGTCTTCATATAATTTTTAGAAGATAAACAATTTATTTATTTGTAATAAGAGTTGAGCATCATTTTTATTAGCATAAGATATGTGTTAATTAAGATACAAATAAACTTATCATTTCAAAACTTTTACAACTTTTCAGAGGCGATTTTTATAGCTAACTAAAACGTAAAATATATTTAATTGACCTCCTTCGAACACAATCTTATAACAAGAATTAAAATGTTTATCCCATCACTTATATTTTTTAATTAATTAGTTAACAATATCTATAAGTAAAAGTAGAGTTAATGTAGCAACTGAACGAACCAATAATTTATGTATGATGATATTAATTTATTGCAAAAAATACTGTATAAAATTAATAACAACAACAATAAGTAAGAAATATAATTTCACATAAAAATAATATTTTACCTATTTTATACTAATTTATACAGAGACGTTAAATGTTTCAACGGCCATTTTCCTTGAGTTTCATAAATTAATTTGTCAAAATAAACAATTGACTTAACAATTAAAATGAACTCTTTAAAGGTTATATCAATTGTAACCAAAGATTATAGTTTAGTAGCGGTAGCAATGAATTGTTCGGTGGTTTGCAAATTGGTCTAGCGGGGGTCAAGTTTCAAATTTTCTACGCGGCTGTAACTATAATGATAGATGCTTATTAGAAATAGTACATAAAAGAAAGTATACCTACTTGCTTCAACGAATAACATCAAGAGGCAACGGGCATACGTAAGGGTTCTCCATAATGTTTCTGAAGTTTCCCAATCCACACTAGGCCAGCGACACCTTAACCTCAAATTTATGAGAGGAAACCTCAATCCGGCGTGGATGATGGTGATACTAATAACCCAATAACCCAAATAACTGGTAAAATACTCTAAGCTAATCTACTTAGCGCTGACGGACTCGACCAGGTTTTAGGTTATCGCTAAATTGCTTTGTAAATTAGGGCTTCATTAGAACGGCTCAAATAATGTAGGTTAAGAAACCGTAAAGTGTGGGCTCGTTACCGAGTCAAGTGGATTAACTCACCCAGTAGGTAACTCATCGGTCAAGCTTGATTCTGGGATAGCGTGAGAGAACGACCCCGCGGTACACATGCGTGTAAAGCTGTAAGTATGAACCTAACCCATGGCAACCAAGTTGACTGATTATGATTACATTGAAGGTTCTATGATTATTACAAACGAATTGTTTTACGGTTATTACATTTTGACAGCTTTACAGTCCATTGACAGACTATTGCAACAGTATATTATGAATACCGCGGCGAAATTGGTTCAGTGGCCTTTGCTTCAAGTTTGGACAAATCGACAAACATATTGCCAAAGAAGAATAAAAAGGTACATTACTTAACGCACGAGTACTTTACATAACGCACGAAGTATTTTTACATGTTTAATTAATCTAGACCTAGATATATATGTGTGTATACAGATATTATATGAATGAAATTAGTTTTTAATTTCCACCAATTACCAGACGACCAAATTCAAGTATCATTACTAGGTCGTCCTTAAAAGGAGATATCACTTAGTTGGTCGACAACTCACAAACTCATAACTATTACAGAAATGCTGTGTTATAAATTAAAAACTCACGTCAAACGCATTTTACAGAATTCAATAAGCAGAAAAGTTATTACAAACGAAATGATTACTCGAAGGATTGGACCGCCATAAGTGCGTTTTGTAACTGTGAGTAGGAAAAAACTTCACGGGAGTTTTTTGCCGCTTCTCCCTTCAGGACAGCTTACGGTAGGGGTTTGTTCGAAAATTGCGTAGTTTGACATTGAAATAGTGTTTGTAAAAACCAATTTAGATTAAATATTAATTCGATTTCAATTACTTTGTTTATATTAAAATTAAAACTAGCACAAATATGAAAACCGCACGCGCACGATTTAATCGTCGATCGCTTGTAACCTAACGGGGCATCCCACATATCGCGCCACCATTACTTATTCATTGAATCATCGACCGACAATGGGTGTCCGTTCATGGGACCGCCTTCATTTACATTATCGTGTTTGTGCGTACGTTTGTGGCTTCACATTATGCTATTATAAATTCAATTATCGTTTATGATTTTGAACTGGAATACGTATTGAGTGTAATTAATGGCTCTAGTTTTATTTGTGTGCCGATTTCTCGACCCAATTACGAAAAATTGTTACAGTAAAAATGTGTAATGCCCGCGATAATACAACTTTCGAAGCAGCATACGTGTAATCACAACATGTACGTATGCCAAAATGATAAAGTTAACAGTTCGTTATCGCGGCTAAACTTCGATGGCGTGGACGAGCTCGTGACGGAAACATATGATATTTGGACCAATACATGTTTAAACTTGAAGAAACCACAAAAAAAGGTGATTTGTTTTTTCATCAATTATAAACCATAAATTATTCAAATGCACCATACATTACGGTTTCAAATGTCTACGAGTAAACATAATATAATAAAATTCTAACTTATCGATTTCCGTACGTGAGCTATATATGAGAAAAAATATTATTAGGGGCCTTTTTTAACGCAATAGACCACAAAACAATAGTTGTTAGAATTTTTGTCTGTTTGTCTGTGCGTTTGTTCCCGCAAATCTCAGAAACGGCTTAACCGATTTCGGTCTGGTTTTCACAAATGTATTGCAGTAAGCGTCACTTAACATTGAAAGCTTTTTATTTCATTGCAGTCCGTCCATAAATAAAACAGTTATGTATTAACATATGTATTTCTAATTCACAGAACGAGAAAAACCGAGAAAAACGCAGATGTTATCTTTAAGCGTAAGGTAGTTTTTCCTTAGCGAAGCGTGGGCATTCGCTAGTTACATAACAAAACTAATACGTGTTTAAATTAGATTATTTTAGACGTACGAAAATACGTGAACATTCGTTAAATTCAACCGGAGTATTTTTCATTATTACAAAAAAATATATCGTTAAAAAAATTATATTGAAACTTCAGTACCTAAATATGCACAAATTTATACACTCACCACATCGACCTAGGTTAAATAAACACGAAGTTACCGCTAATCAGTCATGTTAGGAACCGTGAACCTTACTTCGGATTCGAGTCGTGAGGCCTAAAAAGAATTGCCATAAGCTTTTTTACGTTTAAATATAAAATACAATACACACGTAATCCTCGTACCGACTGACGTTCTTGGAATAACAACGACAACCACAAGGATCTACAATACGATACTGTTCACCGCAGCACTTCGAACGGTTACTTGCGTTACAGAACGTACATAGCCATTCGCACTATACTCGCACAGTACACCATTACATACATTTAATACAAATATTATCATCGCGTATTATACTTTAAAAAAAAACGTTTCTCGATCTGTACCAGGGATGTTATGGAGCTCCGTAACCGTAACCGAAGCCATCGGATATCCGAAACCGTAACCGATCCGATAAAAGAGTTTCGGATAATTACGGTTAGCGGCAGAGTCTAAATAAAGCACGTTAGGACCGGTTTAAGCTGACCGAGCCGATACATTAGCCGCGTCGTTCTCATTTTACACAATTTTTATTATTTAATTTGTTTTTTTTCTATGACAACATTACCGCATAATACGTAGGAACAAAGTCAAACTCTGTAAATACATTTTTTTTCCATGTCGTAAATCAACAAATATCCATAACCGTAACCGAAACTGTTAAAATATTATTCATATATCCGTATCCATGTCCGGATCCGAAATTTCATATCCATACCTCCCTGATCTGTACCGTATTATCGACTTTCAAGTATCCGACTTCGGTGCTGTCATTACACACAATATCCAATTATTGTAACTGTTGTAGTCTGTCTTGATAGTGTATATAGTATTTTTGGGGTTCCGTAAATCCGATGAAAAACGAAACGGAACGGTGCTTTATATGTTCATGTAGCGTATCAAATGAAAATGCTCGCTATAGGGATTAGAATTATTATTTAGTTAGCATATTAAAATGCATAGTTTGGATAATATTTGATCGCACGACTGAACTGACTCTTCATCAGTATTATTGTTAGGTCATTAATATTATTATTGATATTATTATCTTTCCGTGAAGCCTGCCTGGCTAGCTACCACCCTCCTGCTTGAGTCAGCCGCCAAACGACTCGTCGTGTTCCGGCTGGGGGCTCGAGAGCCAGTACTTTCTTTCTTACCTTCTCATTTCCTGGCCGACAACGCATCAGTGATACCTTTGGCGTTACTATCTGGTGGCTCGTTAGCTCGTTTGCCGGCTATTTACATAAAAATAATCACTAGGCAGGCATAGAGCCTTATCGAATACATACGGTGAAATCTTTGCCACGGACGCCCGCCCGTACAGGTCAGTACAATAGATACACTCCGATCACCGGCCGACGCCGCAGCGGCACGTACCAACCTAACAATAATAGCGAGCGCAGAGCATCAGGGTCTGATACAATTGAATGGAACGCGTTTCGTGCATTCACCGGAGGCTTACGCGGTGAATTACATTGAATTCGTAGAGAGTCTGCGACGTGCTGTGTGGCTTCAAATACATTTTAATACGGTTTTCGTTTTATTAGTGTTTCCTGCGAGAATTGCAGAGACATGTAAAAAAATATAATCTATATCTATTGTACTATATAAATCTGTTGAGATTTTCGTGTATGTCTCGAGATAACTCAAGAACGGCTCGACCGATCTTAATGAATTGGTATGTGGTGAGTGATTGCGCAGATGATTGGTTATACAATAATATTTTCCGTTTATAGCGCTGCGTGGTGATCCCAAGAAATTTAAATTACTTAAGCTTATCTGTAGCTAACAAGTCGATCAATCAATGGTCGTAGTCATGTTGACTGACTGCTCGATGCGGTTACATGATTGACAATGGAATTAGAATCTGTACTTAGCTTTATCACACAACGATATAAATTTTACTTAGTAAGTACACCTAAATTACATTTTCATCAGAATAATGGTTACTTCAATATTAATCAACTTCCCGGGTTATAAATGTGATCCGGTCCAACAGATGGCGCTGTACTCAATTTATTAGAATATTTTTTTTTAAACTGAGACGATTCATATTTAAACATAATACAAAACATGTTCTCCCAGTTACTCAATAGATTCTATAGCTTTTTATGCTATACGATACTAATAATATATAGATAGAGTGCGAGTTCTGTTAGTTTATGTGTATGCGGAAGGTAATCTCCGGAACAAGGGCACCTTTGAAAAAATCTTTTACCATTTGAATCGTCCTTCTGTCCGGATGAAAATAGTCTATATATGCTATAAATATATAACTGTCGATGCTATCAACCCGAACAAAGTCGGAGCGACCAATTAGTAATTAATAATAAAATGTTTATTTCGTATGATAAATATACTAAATATAATATTAGACCTTTCCGTAAATTCCGAAAGCATTTATAAGAGTAGAAACAGATCAATAAAACGACGGAAACACAACAGCTTACTACAGCTATTAAACTTTGCAGCGATGACATACGGATCTGAGACGTGATGCTTTACCATCGGCCTTATATGTAAGCTCAAAGTCACCCAGCGTGCTATGGAGAGAACCGTGCTCGGTATTTGTCACGAGACAGAATCCGAAATGATGAAATCCTCAGACGAATAGGAGTTAACGACATGGCTCGCAGAATTAGCCAGCTGAAGTGGCAATGGGCTGGCCACAGTTCGAAGGAACGATAACCGTTGGGGAAGAAAGGTCCTCGAATGGCGGCACGTCTTGGCGAGCGAAGCATAGGACGCCCCCTGACCAGATGGGAGTGACGACCTGAAGACGGCGGGTATCCGTTGTATTTAGAAGACTGAAGACCGGTCAGAGCGGCGCAAGTTAGGGGAGGCCTATATCCACCAGTGGACTTCGAAGGGCTGATGGATAGGTGCATTATGGAAATACATGTTAAGTACTCAACGATGGATTGCATTATGGAAAAAAATAAATAAGTACTCAACATGTTTACTGGATAAGAGATGTGTGTACATATGTTTTTTACATTATATATGAGTGGTACTTGTTAATAAATCATTATTAACTAAATGAATATGATGAATATTGAATTGAATAATTTATCGCGATTAAGGCAGAGAGATCTTGTGGACTGCCGTAAACGTATGTACTTATGTATGTATGAATAACACGCAATGTACCTACCTACATACGCTTACATGAACGTACATAACGTGATATTATTATTTGAAACAAATTTACTTTGTCACAATATAAGGAAGAGTCAAAAGGGAGATTCACATTCACACCCTCGCGTTAACTATGTTTCAGGTTGCATAGACGTACACTAATATGACACCGCAATCGCCTATGACACGAGAACAAACATTTATCCGTCACGTAAATAGTTCCGGCCGGGTATCGTACCCGGGACCCCTCGCTCAGCAGGCCGGCTCACTAACAACTGACTTACGAGGTCGTCAAATTGGGTAGTGAGATAAGATGCACGCACACGTTTCAAAATAGCACAAGTTATTTATTGTATCATTTACGGAAAATAATGCTACTCAATATAATGTTGATCAACGAAACTCCCGCAGCTATTTAATATTCAACTATCATCACAGTAACTTGTGTACATATTTATGTGTACGTTTGATTAAGTTTATGTTACCTATCGTCTTACTCCGTGCTTATAATGATCATCAATGGCCTCCCCGTAGGGTTGACAAAATAAATTGTCTTCCGAATTTAATATCTTTGTATTTTTAACAGTCAAACAACAATGGAATGTGAAATAGTACATTATTTCAACGGTAATGAAATAAGAAATAACGGTAATTTCTAATGTTAAATAACGCTTATTTCAATGCAATGATAAATGTAGTTGTTTAAAAAAACATTCCTAAAATAAATCTTACGTAGTTAGATTACTTGCAAATCAGACAAATATGTATAACAGCACATCCAGTAAAACGCAATGAAATTTGAAAACCCTCTGTCGTGATTTGTGCGTCGACGAGCCAGGGGGGACACTACCGACTAGTTGTCAAAAATGTCATTTCGCTGCAACAGCGGTACGTAACTTGGAAGTTCCGTAGAGAACGGATGGATCACGTGATAGGAAATAGATCCAGCGCCGGCCATGGGCTAGAGTGAGATGAGTGGCATATGGACGTCAAGAAGCCAAAATAAACAATTTCCAGCGACAAATAAAACTTAGATGCCGCCTTTTATATAGCACTAAGAACTTTCTTAATATCAAACAAGCCCTCGCTCGGTAGGCAGGGTCACTACTATGGGGTCGTCAAATAAGTAATGATGTTTGCAGTATAAGCTATTTTTTTAAATTTTGCTAATTATTATTTATTGAACATGAAACCAAAATAAAATTTAGGTAAAATGAATGCGTCGACCAAAGGTCGCTTAAAGACAATCTCATTCTACCCTGAACAAGGTCTAGGCTCGGCGGTAATTGGATACCACCACCTATAGATCGCACCAGAGACATGAACAAATTATTCCCGGCCGAGACAAAGGAACGGGTCCTGCTTCTTCAGGAATCCTATGTCTTTACCCCATGAGAGTACCTTTAACGGAAGATCTACAGTTCACACGTCCGAATTGGACCTCAGTTTGAATGTCTCGTAAGCCTCACTATACATAAAACATATATAAATGGAGCCTATCATTGCACAACGTTGTGCCGTCGTGGAATTAAGACCACCCACCCCTTTTGTGGTCAATACCACCCACAGTCGTCTGTAAAACCAGATACAAAACCGACGCGTTGTTTAGATAGCTGTTGGTAGGTATTCTAAGTTACAAAAACGCTTGCGTTTAATTTTCCCTAGTGACAAACAGCATTTACGTTTCTCCATTTGCCGTAAAAATACTAAAAAAACATCGCTGGAAAATTTTTCTATTAGAATGCCCGCTTTGCTCATCGTCTCACACTCGTTCTTTTATATTCTGCAGATATTAAATCCGGCCCTTTACAACTTTTGCGACTTGAATGATTCCTATAGGAATAGAATAGGATAGATACTCTTTGTTGTACACCATGACAAAGACAAAAAATAAATAAAAAAGTCAGCTTTGTTTTACATAGAATAAGTTAATGCTTGACAACAGTCCCACCTGATGGAAAGTGGTGATGAAGTCTACGTACGATGTTTAATGCACTAACTTTATAAGAGCCTATGCACTCTCCTCTTGAAGACTCCCACATTGTAAGAAGGCGGGAACACCGACGCGGGCAAGTTATTCCAGTCCTTTGCAGTGCGCATAATAAATGGCGACGCAAACCGCGCCGTCCGTACAGGTGGTACGTTCACTACGTAAGGATGGATATCCGCAGTACGCCGAGTTGTTCGATAGAGGAACGGCGATGGGGAATTACTTCGAATATATACATATATAATATGGAAATACAACAGACAGACTTATTGTTGAACAGCGATCTCTTCCAGACAAGCTTTGGGTAGAGGACACATCGAAAAGAAGAAAATTTTGAACGCTGATTTAGTCCGCTTAACTTTTAGAGTGTTAATAGCGCCGTTACCATAAATAAGCAGTGCTTTCTGATTGAGGAACGGTCCTACTAGTGGCACGGATACACGAGATTCCAAAGTTCTGGGCGTCAGGTGACTGCTGAGAGGATTTCTGTAGATGAGATAAAAATCCCAAATAATTTGAAACTCCTCCCGAAAAGGCCAGGTTCTGTTTTAAATAAGAGATACACGAGAATTTCAAATTACATACACCAAATTATACTCCTTGGATGTAATTGACGTCTATACTACTTAAGGCATCTGTTGCACTATACAAAGTATAAATTTAAATGCTCCGAAGATCATTAATTATGGGCAGTTATGGTATTAGTTATGGGTAGTTCCAAATAATATCCGTCAAGCTTTGTTTTAGAAGTAAGTGCTTCAACAGGCTGTCATTATCACAGTAAAATTAGATAGTTAAGAAAATGTTTAACTATTTTAACTAAATACGTAATAACTAACTCCAGTAAAGCTACGTTCTGCATTGCAAAGCGGGGAATTTAAATAAGGATATTTATTTTGCGGTTCGTGGTATTCACAGTTTAGTACAGATTACATGTAAAGAAATAGATTTCTAGAACAAAAGCCAAGCAGCAATACCCGTATATCTTCTGATCCAAAGTGGAAAAGAGAAACAATGAAAAGTATTTCTTTGTTTATTATTATCGTTTGTTGCTTTAAATCGAAGGGCTTTTTAGTTCTAGGAATAAATGTGGTTTAATATTTGTACTAAAATGCGATTTTTGGGGCCGTATGTCATTCGTAGAACTTAAATAGAAATTCTCTTTTACTATTACAAAATATCTTTATCTTTTATGTATAAACAATAATTATGGTAATGTATTATAGATAAATTGTAAACAACATTTAAGATACATACTTTATAACTTGTTTTATTAAGTCAATAAAATGACTGAATGTACAGCTTAAGAAACTTGAAATTTACCTTTTAATTCAGCCTCAGCAGAACTCTTGTCCTGGACTAAAGGAGGTCCGAAAAACGGTCACAAACACTTCCAGTAACTAGCTACACATAATTTTAAAACCATGTAAGTCTATGACACACAAACAGAATTTCTTGTTCACGAGATGAATCACCAAGAATGCACCTTGTTTCACTTTATCATAATCGCACAAACTAAAACAGCACTGATAAAATACAACTTATTCGATAATCTATACAATTTCGAGTCGATTTTATAACTATTCTTTGTTATTTTCGATGAGAGAAAAGTTTTCGTACGCGAAAAGTCGACACAATAGCACTACGTAACATCCAGTGTACGACTGACTCGTCTCGCTGTCAAAAGAATATAACCCAACAAAATAAAGCTACCATCCGGGCACTCACAACTTAAACAACCGACGCTCTTTTCAACTTCGCAAGATTACCACGCGTGAAGTTATACTATAAAATTATAAACACGACTTGAAAAAACTTTGCTATGAGTTGCTTAGCGTAACAATTCACTGTGCTATAACTGAGTATTTGTTTTCTGTTGATAAATAAGGGCACCGAGCGTGTTGTTTAAAGTCAATAGACGGTAATTTATATCGACATGTTTTTGTTTAAGTCACGAACACCCGGCATTATGTTAAAGGCACTCGCATTATTATGACTCGAACGACAACGGTCAACACATCGACTTTACCAATCGACCGGTCGCTCTTACTAAGATCACCACAGTTACACGTCGATTCGATTGCTCAGTCGCGCTGAACTCGGAGATAACTTCACTTGAATTAAGTTCGTTATGACAGAGTAGAGTGGGGCATACTTAGAACGCTTACCTGAATTTTTTTACCTTTTTTTGACAACAATAATATTTTTTGTGCAATGAACTGGGTGCGACACGGTTAGCCGGCAGCTGCTAGTATTTAAGTACCTGCATTAGTAAGCTTTTTTAGAAAGTTTAGCGTATGGTAAACGAAAGTGGTGCAATGGAAATCTTAAAGTTATTTTGTTGGTTCTTAAATCGTTTTATAATCTATGTCGATAGTGGTTTGAATAGTTGGTTGTGTTTATTGACATTTTTGTGTATATTGTCAAATCTAATATTTTTTCAATAAGATTTCGAATGTGAAGTAAAACCCCGGAAAAGATAATTGGTGAACCTATAATTAAAAAAAAGGTTTTATTCAAATATTTTAATACAAATCAATAGTGACAATTAAGTACGGTTAGTAAAAGTGAATTAAAAAAAATTCAGAGATAAAAAGAAGCTTAGGTAATCACAGTCAAAAGCAATCGTAGTATATTTGACGTCGGTATGTCGAAGGTTGACATCCGTGACAGACCTGATTCCAACAGAGAGTTTGTTCAGGTCGTGTTATAATTAAAAAAAAAAACATATTAGCTACCGTACACAATCACTGAAGTGCAACGATAACCTCTATACTTTAAGGAAATTACATTAGAAATAGGTGAAAAATAACTGGCCGTATTGGGGCGGCCTAGAATATTCAACAGATCATTTCGTGAAACGTAAAATGTTTGTTCAAATAGATAATAATTACATGACATTTGTTGACGAGAACAAAACGCAACAACAGCAACGAGAAAACAACGCATTTGGCGTTTACAAGTAAGTGTTTTCAATTATTCTGTTACTGTTTTACTTTTTGTGTGCCTTATATGAACGTAAATATGGAACACAACATACTTCCATGCACAGAAGCATAAAATACGTCGTTAACAAGTAATTATTTATATCATACCCTAACCTAACAGCATAATGCATAGGTATTAACATGATATGCGCAATAAACACACATATATAATCATATTTAACCCTTATACTTAATATTATTTAACTAGTTTTAAAGTATATGTATATAATAGATAGATGTACTCCTAATTGCCTGCCGATGTGAAGACGCCACTAATTTAATATAAGATCTGCTATACTACTGCTAATTTTACCACTTCATAATAAATAAATTGATTGATTGGCTAAGTGTTATCCATCTTATCCATTATCTTGTAACGTTTCTAAAATAACATTAATGTACAGATTTTTCCCCGTCACATTTTTATTATAAGTTTTTAGTTGTTTTTATTACAATGCTACGTATCCAGCTAAAAAGCGAGACCAGCAATTTTACTTTTCATCTTTTTACATTTACATCCTGGCCGGTAACGCGGCGACTGGTGTTACCGTTCGTAGCAAAAGTTGTCTCAGTTGTAAATATTCCATTCCATACTTTTAAGCTAATGAGAAACTATTGTACGATGGTGACAAACTAAAGAGAGCGAGGTAGGTTTAGGTGTAATATATATGTCCGCCTACTGTAGCCATTACAGACGCTATGCCAGTCAAGAAAGCGATGAAACCGCATAATATCCTGAATAATTGGTTCTCAAACATTAAAACCGAAACACGTTGGAAAATTCCACGGTTAATTTTGTCCGAGCATGCTAGCTGTCGACTGGCGAAGTAGCGAAATCTAATAAATAATTACATTACTATTCTATAATGCCTTGAAATTATATTAAAAAAGTACTAACAGCTAAAAGATAAATATAATTTAACGGCATTTGTATAGCTTTTTCTTAATAAAATAGGTACGTAACTCTCAGTTGTGTTATAAGAGTTCTACTGAGCTCCCAACTGCGTGTCAAGATTGCGGGCGGGTCTCGGTGAAACTTGCACTGCTTAAACTGCGTTCTAACTTCCGCGAGAGATTTACTGCTCTTCTCGAGCCTTTGAGAATACTATTTAAATTCCCAAAAGAACACTAGTACCTTCTAGTGGAAATGTTTGGTAAATTGATTTTGTTACGATGCCTGTATTAATTTCACAGCACGAAAATGCATCGTTTACGCGTAAACTTGATGTTGCTAATATGAAAAGGTAGGAGATCAGTCACAATATTTCAAAATATAACTGTTAGAAAAAGTTTACTGATTGAAAATTATTTTTGTTTATTTATCTTAAAGGTAATAAATTATAATTTCGTTTAAATTAATATATACACATTTGAACGTTTGTATATTAAAAAGGGGTAATTTTATGAAATAATTTTATTTTTTTACTACTTATTACTAACCAGAAATTTCTTTCCGTAGGTCCACGAAGTGGAAAAGTTATATAGTGAGAAATACTTAGTGTACTTAGGTAAAATAATACATTCCTATAAATATATGTGTGTGTCCCTTATTTTTCAGTTCTTATTTTACAACGCATGCCCTCTAGTTTTATTTATTTGTCCGTAACAGAAAATATCTCTGTTAATTTATGTTTTATTTTTATAATTATATAAAAAATGAAATACCAAAACTCGTATTTTCATCAATATCAACCTAGTATATGAACATTTGAGATGATTTAGAAACATTTTAAGAAACAGTGACGAAATCTCTATTTTCTTTCACAGATTCTAAAACTAAAACTCAGTCGGCGTGGGTTAAAATTAACATCAAGAGTTAAAATTTCGATATTCGAGTAAATATTAGTAAGTATTTAATATATAATATAATAATATTTTAATTATATCACATATGTAATTACTTAAAATGTAAATCAAGCAGCGGTAATTGTTTCTTGCTTACATAATTATACATAGTACCTTACTGTATGTACAGCACACTTGTCAATTAACCAGTTAAACCTAATATCACCTTCGAGATCATTATCAATGGTCACGCGCGTTTAGGTTACAAGGCAAGGTCAATCACAATACACCATCGACAGATGTCGGGTTTTGAAAAAGCGTTTTTCCATCAATCAATAACCATTAGTATTAGTAGTAACCACTGCTGGGCCCTCAAAGTGACGCATTTAAAGTAAAGCTTTCTTGATGTTGGTAGTTTGCGCTACTTTTACACACTTTCGAAAATACTGTTGTGAGCTCTTTACACAGCTATTTATCGTTGCTTTTGTTTACTGAAGCATGTGAATTTTGACAGTAATTGTGTTAAGAATTTTCGAAAAGTTAGTGGTGAGTACAGGATTCAAAGCACGATGGGTATAGAAACAGTTAATTTGTTATAGATCGTAAGTGATCAGTCGAACTAAATTATTGTAGTCTCCGCTCTTTGACCCCCATAAGAGGCTATGGCGTAGGATACAAGCGTGTCCTACCTCCTCCTCCAACAAGCCTCGCGGTGACGCGCACGGTGTTCCCGCGTGCATCTCAAACACAGGGATTAAGCAGCTCCAGGTTTATCCCGCACAGAGATCAGCTCTGTAGACGAGCCAACGCCGTCGGAACCGCGGAAGAATGCGAGAGCGTACCCGCAGTCCCGACAAAGGGCACAACAACAGTTCAGAAGAACACCGTGAGGTTTTAGCCGCTACGAGTCCGGTATATGCATATTGCAGGAAATCGATACTTGTGTTACAAGGATCGCTATAGCAAGGGTGAATGAAGCCAATCCTCTTGACATTAGTCCAGCTGATAGAAACCCTACTGAGCGTAAGTAAAGATTCAAGTCACCGTCGATGGCAGACATTTTTGCTAGAAATTTTTTATATAATCGGGTATTAGCTTTTACATATTATTCTAGGAACTATTTGTAAGAAAAAGCTCCTTAGACAACAAAGATAGGAAACGGCTGTCAAAGTACCAAGGGACGTACCTAATTCAAAATTCCAGTTATAGTGCTTCCATTGCAATGGCAGCGATCACCTTCAAGCACATCTGCCGGCTATTAAAATTAAAACTATCACTGGATTTGTTTATTCATATTATATCTATACTTATAACAAAACTGTGCAGAGACGAATCTGTACTGAAAATATATTTAATAAAGGTCAAAACATACTTTTTTGGAATTATGCCTGAATTATTTGATGATACGTGGGATTTTACTATCTTATATTGTGGGTTGTAATCTAGAATACATTTCATCCTGGGAAATGGATCTCTTCCCGCGGGGTAGGACGTATAATTAAAATGGACATTCTAATAAGACTGAAGTACATAAAATTTTGATTGCTCTGCTGCTGCTATTAATTAATGTTTTTAATTCATGGAATTAGAAAATCGCTTCGATCAAACAATGGGTGTGCTATTAATAAACGTAAGGTGTAGATTTTCTGAAGCGGAGCCAGGGTAAGTTGCTAGTACTTAATACAACAAAATTAATTTATTGTTGGCATGCGTTTCGCTAATCTTACTAATTATAAATAATAACTTTAAATTAACAAACTTTCAATAGTATTAATAATGATTTATTTGAGATGAATCCATATTATAGTTAAATAGGTATTGCAGGTAAACAAATGTACGCCGTTTTATTAAAGAACGAGCGTCCCGTGTCAACATCAAATATATTTTTTTTACACATACACTTGTTATGCTCATGTCCGTCAGAACAATGTTTCTTTCAAGTAGGTGCTATGGTCTCAAAGATTACCTTTTGCATACACACATACACACTATACATTAATACTTATAATATTAGTAGGTATATGTAGATTATATTATTATTGTTTCGCAACAGTAAGTTAACTTGTAATTTTCAATATTATGAGAGTATTATAAATAAATGATCATTTGCTTTGGTGATGGAAACTTCGTGGGAACACCTGCATACATTGAGTTTTTCATAATAAAGACTATCAATTCCGAGTTGCCTAGCGTTTTCACCTTACGATGTAAAAAGAGACCAGTCTGACAATAGAGCAGTTTTGGGTGGTGATGATAATGGTGATAATTCATGAAAATTGTTGGATGTGACACACCCTTTTACACAATAGGAACTGCATATTCTAGCATACAATCTATTAGATGAAATGTTGACAGGTAAACATTATTAAATAATTAATATAATATGATATATATGTTTTATACAGGAGCTTCTCCACAATAAGAATATATAAAATGAATGTTGCCATACCTACTGTAAGGTATAAAAAGCAATGAAAATCTATTCAACATTTTAGCGCCCCCTTTCCCTAAAGGGGGTCGCATCAGATGTCGGCTTAAAGGCCTCCAGGCCAAAGCCAGCCTCGGGTAGTGTTTAATGGGTAGGCCCCTAGGTTTTTCGGGAGTCCCACATAACCAGCGCAGCCGGCTGCTCTGGTATGCTATGAGCATTCACCACCCCCCTCCCCCGTTTCCGGGAGGGTAGCCCTTTTTCCACTTGTCTGGGCGCAAAAAAAAAAAAATTCAACATTGTTTGACGAGCTAGCGATAGGCTCGCCATGATTTATTTACTTAAGATTCAAAAAATCTTAACCTCCCCATTTCATTCACATCTGAATCATCTCAATTCATAGTTAAAAATCTTCCATCATCCATCAGTGAGCAATGGTGTACAATAACAGAGGAAATTTCCGTCTGTGCTGCAATATTTGTTGGTCATAACATATTCATCATACAAGTGTGAGGATTCGACGTGGACCGCATTGGATTTTGTGGTTATAATATTCCATCATTTTCAACTTCTTGTTTGGTATCTTTGAATTAATTAAAACACAATATGAACAGTTTTTCTGTGTCAAGGTCCAGGTTTTGTTTCCGGACTGTTCTTTCAGTCATAGAGGTGCTGATATTTAATACCTTCAAGTTACCATGTCAGTTATCAGCTATGTAGATTTTTAGATATCTTCACTTTGAAGAATGGCAGTAAAAAAAATATTTTTTTAATAACCAGTTTTAAAAATCATCAGGTTACTTTTTACAGTACATTATTTTTAAATTAACAATTTCTCACAATAGTTACGGGTAGAAGGTAATAATAACAGATTAATAATTAACGCAAAGTATTTGCAAAAATCTGTTGTTATGAAATTTTAATAATAATACATAAAAAGAAAACTGCACTATTTTTCTCCTCAGTTTTTCATTACAATTATCTTTAGTTTTTTTATTTGGTTACTATCCAAGCTTTAACATTATCAACTAAAAGGTTTTGGAATGTTATTTAACAATAATGGATAAGGTGTGACCACTAGGAGAACACTAATTAGTAGTAATTGATATTGAAACAATCCACAACCATAATGTAATATAATATATATGTAACATATGTGAAGCACTGTTCACCCTCAAAAGAATTGTAGACAAAGAAAAAGATCAGTAGATTAATATGAATTTAGACTAATGTCACTCCTAATTACTATGCATCATATTATTCCTTCAATGACAAAAAATAAAAAGCATAGCATAATTATAATGCATTTAAATTAGTTCGCAGAGGTTGCAAGAAGAAAATAATAAATAAAAGAAAAGTATATACTCAAACTAAACATTTCACACAACTACACTAAAATTTGCTGTCCGGATAGCACAGAAAATATCACTTAAAAACATATATATATCTGTCATGTGTCTTGGTCACCCTGGCAGGAGATTGATTCACCACACGAACTTGTACCAACAGAGCTACAGGGTATTTCATGCAGGAGTTCTGGAACATTTTGTTATTTCAAGGGTAAGACACAGTTTTCATTGAAACTTTTTTATGTAGAATTTAAGTGTTTACTGTTAACACTAGACCAATTTCTGTTAGGTCGGTTTTGTATTAGAGTATCTGTATCTGCAATCTAGTGTGTATGCAAGACATTACATCCAATTATAATGTACATTCCATCAAGTCAAGACTGAGTAAGCTATGTCTAAGATTTATTTTACATATTAATTGGATTACTGAACATTGATAATGTAAATATTAGTAGTAATGTAACTGAAAAACTGCAAAATGTATGTGATAATTAATTTACAAAATGTAACTCACTCCATTCATAAACACTATCAATAGTAACAAAATATAACATTGTCTAGCTTGGCTTTGGCTAGCTGGAAGACCATTCACTGAAGACTGAAGAGATATAGACATTTTAATGCAAAAAATTTCAAAGAATATATTGTACTGTATGTATCAACCATTTAATCTGTTGCTTTCAATTATTGTTCAGAGGAATTTTAAATTATCAAGTATAGGGGCTCTTAAATGAAAGTACTAGATCACTTTTCCTATTCTGCGCCATATTTACCGACGATACCATAGTTTTCCTGTAAATATGCATAAATTAAATAAGGATTATTATATCATTAATAACAAAACTGAATTAGATCTGTGGCTGAGGTTCTGTGTTTGAGCTAGTTTCCAAAGTTGCAATTGGCCACAGCTAGTGTGTTGGTAGTGTCCATGGATTGCAGTTGAGACAGCTAGATGAGAGCTTAAAAAAAGTTTAACACCCATTTTTGGTTTTTTGCTGTTTGTAATAACTCGTATATTATTTTCCAGATGCCTACTATTAACGCCATAAACATTGAACCTCATAGGATTTTAATGACGTAAATGCCTAAAGTTTTTAGTATTGCGGCCGAGGGTACTGACGAAAAATATCCTGTTATGTTGATGTCAATGTTCACTTTTGACCGATAGACACCATATAAGACACCTTTATACGGGCGCTAAATCATAATTATTTATATTTTCAGAAAATCTCCACTGACCATAATAAGTCCATCCTACGACAACCGTCTGAAATCCCTATCAGCTTAGCACAGTCTTGATTGATGGATCCCGAATATCCCCGTAAGTTTTTCTACTTTTTCTTTTAAAGTAAACTGTATCAAAAACATCTTAAATTATTTTTTCTTGTTTTTTTTTTAATCATTAACACGAACATTTAATGTTAATATCAAACATTTTGTAAGTATCACATTAAAGCTTAAAACTGGACATCACAACGACAAAAATAAAGATAATATAACTGTTTTAGCAAGCACAGACTAATTAGTGATGACAAAGCGAAATATTGCATTCAGTTATTCGAGTCATTTTTTTAAGATGACTCGTTGAAAGATTTCCTTTATTTACTTTTATATGAGCTTGAGCTAACTTGGTCATATTATGTAGGCAACATTTAGTAAATGCATATATATTTGCTATGTTTCAACTTTCAAACTCAATTTTCAATCATTTCAATCGATTCTACCGATCGCAAAATCGACATGTTTGTGCACATATCTCATTAGCTCACTTCATTTATTCAAATAACGAAGTGTATTTAAAATATGGAATTTTGACTGTGAAATTTTTATAATACCTAAGTAAGTGTTTTGTTGCGAATATAAATTAGATGTGTATCGCATATACGCCGTCGTCGCCGACTCGCCGACTGAAGAAAGCTGCATTGCAACTCGAGTTAACCATAGCTTCAGATCGAGTAACGTAAGTTGAAAAAATACGACGCGAGATTTAAGATTAAAGTATTGTACCTTGTACCCACAGAGTATATTAGTATATTTGTACCGTACCGTACGGTTATGTATGTTTAAAGAGACATAATTCTAAACGTCACAGATTGACAGGTGACAGTTTTGTCATTGACTTTTGCATATGTAATGGTTTGGTAAATTAATAATTGAATCTTAAATTTTTCGCTATCAAAACGTTCATTCTACTAATAACACATAATAATACCAGTAACAATATTAATGACTTAATAATAATATTGATAATACAATCCTTACGCGAAGCTCTACCACCAAGCAGGCCGGCTTCTGTCGTCTCTTACGACACCCTGTTCTGCCAGCACAGGATTGGCGCGAGTATTCTAGGCCGCCCCAATACGGCCTAAAATATATTATAATAGTACTAGTAACTCCACCTTCGCTTCGCTTCAGGAAACCTACGGCATCAAATCCATTTCCCTGGATAAAAAGTATCCTACATGACCTGTATAAGGTACTTAAATGTAAAATATGATTTTAATACGTTTAGTGATTTCATAATCAATTTAAAAATATATATTTTGAGCTTTTTATCTATTAAAAAAGTTAACCTACATTTAAATTTTCAGTAAATCTGTGTACAAATTCGACTCTGTCACAATTTTATTATAAGCATATAAACATGTTTACGGATAACATAAGAATACTTTGAAGTAGGAAAGCAGGTGAATAAAATAGCTAAGCATGAATTTTAATTTACTGGACAACAATTGATTTGAATCGATAATCGGCAAATATGAAAATAAATTAATTATATTATTTAGTCCTTATAATTAAGTAAGAGTTAATTAATATTGTTGAATTAAAATAATTTAATTGTAATTTTTTTAAGAAGTTGGTCGAGATAGAAAGAAAAAACCATATTAAGAACCTTACAGAGTTAAAGATGTAGTATGTATGCGTAAATCAAAAGAAGCTTGCAACGATAAGTTCCTATAACCTAAGCGTATCTACTGAAATTATTGTGTCATTGTAGTTACTTGCAATGCCAGTTAATTAAATTGAAAACCACAGTATATTATTATTTAACCGATACACTTATTTTTCGTAATTCAAATGATTCATAAACGATTAACCGCGTTATATCGTTCCCACAAAATTATATTAATTATTTTCTTTATCACCTTCGCATTCACGATAAATTAATTAAATTGTATGCTCCCGTCGTAGGTTTATTAAGATTACTGTAACAAACTTTTTTTTGAAACTTCTTAGTTTCATTCGGATTTCAATTAATTACCGTGTACATTTTGCTGCTTAATCGATTTTGATAACATCAAAGTTTCTGGGTGGAAAAAAGAGACAAAAACTTTTCAATATTATTATTAGATCGTATTATTATTGAATATTCATAGACATTGAACGCTGATAGAGTTTGACTGAATATCTATTTACTCACTGTTATCCGCTGAATTTAATCTAACAACATAAATATTAACTTCTATACGATGTAGTATCAAAAGATCTAAATAAATGCCTATGAATTGTAAAATATGTGGTAGACGCAAGATAATTACTAGTCAATATAGCAATATAATGGGAGACGCTAATTTGTTGCTTGTCGTACTAACCCGTCCGGATTTAATTCCCTTTGTTACAACTTTAAACGTTTGTGTTAACGCCTACCAATTTGTAACAGCAATAAACTATGTCTGCCACTTCGCTGTGAACCTTTGCAAGGAGTGGCGTAGTTACATAGAATTATAAATATCTAGATAGAGCACTTTAAGAAGCGTTGATATCTCACATGCCAAAACATATACTAAAATCAGTTATTAGCGATTACTACAAGATCTCACGGCAGGTTAGAGAAATAATGGTAAGGGTAGGCAGGGGCCCAATTGTTATGTATTCGGAAATTGTAAATATATGTAAGCAAATCTCCCAAAGCGTGTTTAGAGTTTTTCGTGAACCGCCATTATTTGCGTATAGTATAATAAAATCTGTGGCACTACTTTGGCGTTCCATTTGGCATTTAGTATCCTCACTCGTAACAATATTTTCTCCGAAATGTTAGGTTCGGTAGCATGACGACAATCTTGTTAATAATCTACAGGATGAGCTCAGGTATCTGAACATTTCAAAGGATTTCGAAGAGTATGCAAAACATATGCCGTACAAATCCCATTTCTGTACATTACCATTACAGCATTCCGAGGGATTCGTTCGCGGCTTATGTTGTATAACAGTAATAGATGACATTGGTACTAATAATATCAATTTTAGGCATTGTGTTGTGAATGCGGATTGTATCTATTCCACTGTCTAAAACAAACACAGCCGATCACTGGTTTCATTTTTAGCGCCTAATAACTATACTTTATACCTATATGTGGTCATATTCGAATTATATTTGTTTTGTTGATCAAACTTAAATAATGTTCTCAAGTCATTGGTATTTGTGATGTCCCATTTGTGTGTGTCCATGTCGCGGCGAGATTTCGTCGATAACAGTGCGCTGTAGCAACGGGCGTACACAAATATTCACGGCCCAAAAACGAATATTTATTGGTCACACAAATAAGTTGCGGCCGGAAATTGAACCCGCGAACTCTCGCTCGGCAAGGAAGGGCACTCACTACCAACTGGTGTGTAGTGTAAATTCTATATTTGAAATGCCTTTTTTTTTTATAATCAACAACATGACCGCACCAGGTAGTCGGTACAAATTAAAAAATAATGAAATAAACAGCAGTAGCCATATATTCAGACAACCCACGCCTCCCTCCCACGTGACGCCTGCCCTGTACCCGACGACTTGACTACTACAAGGGGGCTCTTACCGAATTTGACAAGGCAAAGTACCCTTGTCACGGTGACAGGAAATACGACGAGACCGTCATAGGATCACAGACAAATTGTGATGGCGTAACTGGATATTTAACAGCAGTAATATGGCCAAAGTAATAATACCTTTCATTAGTATTTGGTGACCGAGTGGAATGGTGTTTACTTTGTTTTTAAACGATCCAAACAACCGCCCTCGCTTACTTATTTTTAGAATATTTCACAGGACTACATCCATTTACAGGGATGAAAGTATGCTATACGACCTACAATATAAGTAACTAATGGACTAGAATCATTTAAATCCGTTTAGTGGTTTTACACAGGGAGACAAAAATTCCAAAAGAATATGTTTTGACCTTAAACTGATCGTGAATAGTCTGATTACATTAAAGTTTCCAAATAATATTTGATGCCAGATTTGGCCCTGTTGCAATTTTGTTATTGGTATAGCAAGCCAGTGTCTAATTGATACTACTCTACAAACAACAACAAACAACAGTACGTATCTACAACATCTAAGTTATTTTTGCTGCAGAGTAATAAATTTAAGCGATAGTTTATCAGAAAATTAACCACAGAGTAACAATATCAGCTCGTTAATTAACTGCTGAGTGCATCCTTGGAACAAACTCTATTTGCAACTTTATTCAGGAATTTGTGACCTACTTGCTTATCTGCTTAATTGAATTTCAGTTTTGTTTATAGTTGTTGTTAAGTAAACTTATAACGGGATAAATGTTTTTGTTTTAGATAAAGTCTAGATTTAAGTCTGTCGGCCAGAATAAATTGTTTAAAGGTTTCAGGATTCTTTTGTAAGAATTCTCCAAATGAATTAATAGTATCAAGGTAATTTTTCGGAAATCCAGTAGGTATCTATTATTAAATTATATAATTTTCTATATAATAATTCCTGAGCACAAAGTATTTAAAGGTGGTATGTATCCATGACGGCATGATAAAGATGGAGCTGGCAGTTCGTCCTATAATATATTATATTGTTCGTTCTATAATATATATGCGACGCACCAACCATAAGTTTTTCAGATTACTTTCAACCGCGCCGATAGCAAGTCGTGACTAAAAGCATTTTTGTCAATTGATTCATGTATACATGTTTTAACAATAAAAATATTCCCAACGGTGGTATCAAATATTGTAAAATCTCATCAAGGACGCTGTTTAAATTATAAGCAAACGATAGGTACCTACCTCGGTATCTTCGTGTTATTTTCATATATTTCATTCAAGTAAATCCGTCATATAAGCCAGGCATCGTTGGTATAAAATAAACAAAAGCTCAGTAAAAAGTTTTATTGAAATCTATTTATACAAATAAGTACATTCGCTTTTCTTAAGACTTCATATTAATTTTCCTAATTAAGACAGAAAAGAACAGAACAGAATTAGCCGCCTTTGTACATTTTTCTTGATACATTTTTATATGTACATATACAAATTTATATTATAGGTTACGCCTCATCTATCCCGAAGTGGAGTAAAAATGTCACATTTTTCTAAAACAAATTATATTATAGACTATATACAGATCATCAGTTTTTATGACAAGACGACGTCAGAGATTTTTTGTTAAAAGTAATAAAGTTATAATTCAAGTCAAATGAATAAAATTTGTAATTTTTATATCTTTCTTATACATACATTTCTTATTTTGATTTCTCTGTTTTTACTAGATACTTAAAATTTGCAAAAGTGAAGCGAATTAAATATTGTTATATGCACTACATGCTGAAATGTTTGATATCGATGCCAAGCAAAATATATAGGTACATATAGGTATAGGTATAGGTATAGGTATAGGTATATACGGTAAGTTCAAATCAAATCAAAGAAAAAATATTTTTTCATTTAAGTAGTCTGTAAAGACACTTGTGCATGTAATTTTTTGCTTCTACTACCATTTCGAAAAGGTGCTTTAACGAAGGTGAGAAGAAACTGCGGAAGAAAGTCCTCAATAATTTTTAAATACGTATACAGAAGTAGATCTAAGATATTTTGATATAAAGACATTGAATTTTGATTAATGTTTATAAAAATACTGAAAATAAGATAACGTTATTATTTTATATAATTTTGACATTGGAAATGTCTTTTCGTTCGCTCCAGTATTGGCTCCGATTTCACGAAAAAGTGCGATCCCCTTATATCTCGGAGAGTTGTGAAGATATAATATTCAAAAAGCCTCAAAAAACGCGAATTCACGGAAACTGTAAGGTGCAAAAAGAATTATTCGAGCAAGTCAAAAACGAAAAAAGGTATGGCCGAAAAAGTGAAAAAAAAAACATTTTTCCGAATTTTTGGTTTTGGCGCTAGATATTTAGGAAACGAAGAATAATATCAAAAATTTGAGAAAAATTTCCTCTGGACAATTTAATCAGCTACAATTTGAGCCTAAAACAAAGACGATCGGGTTAAGGGTTTGCCCTGTAGCCTAACCTTTTTGAATAAAGTCAAAAAGTCAGAACGACATTTTACGTTGTAGTTTTATTTTGTAACCATTTCTTTACCCCGACTTTCTCGTCGCTTAGCGACAATATTTTTTCGAATTCCATATATTCATTTCCAATGTCCTCGATAGTGGTGTGAGGCAAGAAATCTGTGAATATTTTTGTTACACTGATACCCGTATCGCGTATCATGATCCTTCACAAATAGTAACTGCACTTCAGCGGTTGGTACTCTTTTTTTATAGGGCGTTACACAATTTTTTCACATTTAGCCCTATGACCTAAACTTTCCATGTGAATCTCCATCAGATAAATAGAATCTTTTTTTATACTATGTATTGATATTTAGTTGAACATATAAATCAAAAAATACCTCATTTTTCTCAATGACCTTGAATAGATTTATGGAGCGTCCTTGTAGGCACTCCGATATAGCTCCTAAAAAAAGGTTCCTAGTGTGACAGGTGACAGGCACATCTATAGTAATATTATAAAGAGATTGCGGATTTAGTATATTCGTATATATGCGGAGGGTAATCTCTGGAACCACGCTCCCCATTTGAAAAATTCTATTACCATTTGACAGGTACATTATTCGGGATGGACACAGGTTACATATCGTGGATGTACCAATGTAAATTAAGTAGAGTTACGACGATATTCGTCAATCAATCGTCGTCAATCTATAATTAGATAACCCGAACGAAGTCGGGGCGCACCGCTAGTCTATATCTATACTAATATTATAAAGAAAGCTTTGTATTTTTGTATCTTTGTAGCGAATAAACTCGAAAGCTACTGAACAGATTTTAAAAATTCTTTCACCATTAGAACGCTACATTATTGCTGAGTAGCATAAGCTATATTTATTGCTAGAAAAAATAAGAGATCCTTACTAAAACTTCAGTTACCTGAACTAAGGTGTAAAAAAATTTGCTTGAAAATTTCTTTCATCGCATACGCTGCGGAAACTATTTATAAAATACATCCGTGCTTAGCCGGGGCGGGCCGCTAGTATTTAATAAAATACTCTGTCCTTGGTAACTGTGCTAAGGACGTCTACGAATCAGGAACAGAATACGGAAAGGACATATGTATGCCTGTCGTAGCGCCACGCGCTGAATGTAGTATGTTCGATGTCACTTTTCTGACAGGCATGACGTAATACGACGTCATGACAGTTTAGAGCGGTAGACGAGTAAAATTAAATTAGTTCCTGAAAATATAAAATATATTGTCATGACGAATTTATTTTGTTACAATATAATTTTAAATGTTTTCGTGTTTTTCAAAGGTCTGTACTATAATAACTGAAAAAACTTAATATAGCTAGATAGGTATTACGGCATTATCACCTCATAATTTTCAAATTTTTATCCAACGCGATTTACGCTGCATTAAATTTCATAGATTAAAATTCAACTTATAACTCCAAAATCACAGATCACTTAAAAACTAAATCACAGCTCAGTTTTGATGTTGCAGACACTGTAGAACTCTTTCTCTGGGAGAAGGAAGTCTTTGGTGATGTCGACGAACTTGGTGAAGTTGCAGTAATGGCTGTCTTCACAGCCTGCGATGTAGAGAGGATACATATTGCTTTGGCCCGCTTTCGTCAGGTAGATCGGCTGAAATCGTTCAAATCTGAGGTTAATACACAAACTTACACAACTTTATTGTTTAGATGAGAGTGATAAAATATCAATCCATTCATAGTGCATAGAAAATTATTCTCTATGACAGTTTTTGCTGTTTCTTTTCTTGAATAGCTCACAGGTTGTGAAGCGATTGCATAGCTTCACTGTCGAAAAGCATAAACGCATTTCATTTTAAAGTTGCTTAATCTCAGCTAGCATGCACAATCGTATGACTCAATCATATGTTACCATTTTGACTGTTTAACCTAATAGGATTCAAGGTTGTATGTGCAAAAAACAAACATTCAAGAGACTGCGAATGGCAGGTATTCGTTGTGAGTTGCCGTTGCGACCATTTGAACTTCGAGTAAATGGGTAACTGTGGCTAAAACTAATGACTTAGTGTGCGTATTAATCTTTATCGATGCCTTTAAGCGGTGTCATGTCGTTACTAAGTTTCCCATTTTTTAATTTGCCCGTTACAAATAATAAGGTAAAAAATCTCAATAATTACCAACACAGTATATTCTCCGTCACTGGTGCTCCTGTATAGCTCTAAGGCAAACAGTGAGCCATACTCAGGAATGCCCTGATCGTTTCTCACGACTTTGGAGACATCCATTAGGGAGCCGATGTTAAAATCGTGTGCTGAAAACCAACGGAAGCGCTTCTTGACTTCTTTTCCTGCGATGATATCAGTAGCTGCTTTGATGAAATCGTTAAGCAGGACGCCTAGAACATACAAAATAAGGCCAAGGGTGTCAAGTTGAAGATACACCGAAACAAAAAATTGTATAAAAAAATTTGTATATAGTGGATTATTTTTTTTAACTAGTACAATAATAACAATAACAGAGTGGCAAAAACAGGCCGCAGACATAATTCAGTATATAAAAATGTACTCTGTGACATAATTACTCCACTTTATTAGCAATCTACTCTTTGGAACCAGTCTATCCTATGGTTGCGGAGCAACTTGGGCATACTGCATTACGCTGCTCCAATATGGATTGGTGGAATTAGATAACCTGAGTATCAGAACTCCAACGTTTTGTGTACCCAAAATATAGTCGCAAAAGTTTTCTCTTAAATATCGATATTACACAGTATTTTGTACTTTAGCTTTTTTATGCAGAAATCATAATTATAATCACACTACCTCCTCCTAACTTTTTCATTTCATCATTTCGGAAGTATAGTCTGTAGGCTAGTCTAGCAGCTTCGCTGAGTCTTGGTTGCAAAGGCTTCACCCATTCCGGAATATCCAGTCCAAGTGCTATCTGTAAAACATAATTATAAACTTTTCTCTAGTGTTCTTAAAACAATCTCTAGTCAAAGAATATTGTTTATTATTTCATGTTATTTAAATTAACAGTGGAGATGAAATATTTAATACGATTATTCTGAAAAAAGGGACTGCGTTATCAAAATGTTGAAAGGACGAAGAAGATATTGTCTACTAAGTAAAAGTAATTGATTTTACAGGATACTAATTATGTTGATATTGTGTGTAAACGAGAGGGCGTTAAAAGGTAACAATGATGAGGATGAAAGTAGATAACTGGCATGCCATCTAATATTCAATTGCCATGTGCATATACAGCCAAAATTATAAAAAAAATATTATTTTTTACTTGTAGTTACAGAACCCTTGCTGTTGCTAACAACAAGAATCTTAAAACAGATGAATTGGTATTGATGAATAATAATAAAGCGTTTGCCCTTCATAAAACACGTTATGCTATTGTCTATAACATACTTTTGTTCAGTTTCTCGGTATGTCTCAAGGTTAACAACGGTAATTTTCCTATTGTTCCATCACGTAAGCAAGTTTTTATGCGTTATTTATTCGTTATCTGAATATTCAAATGACTAAGTATTTTCTAGGGTCTTAATATTTATATTTTTGCTCCTGTTTCCCAGAATCCCTTCCAGTCTTATTCCAGTCCTCAATGATACAATATTGCTGTGCTTATAAAATATCAGCGTTACCTGACTCCGAAAGAGATCGAAAAGAGTCTCGAACAATAGCGGGTCTTCTGAGAAGTTTCTGCCCGTTTGCTGTTTGAGCGTCCAGATGAGATCCTTGTAGGGCTGGAACTCCTGGGTAATGGACTCCTGCTTCGCCTGGGCCATGAGTGTTTTAAACCTCTGACAATTAGAGTAGTAGCGGAGCTGGAAATTGTCGTAAATAATAATTTGAAAGCTGTTATTGTTACTTTTTTAATTTATTTATTTTGCATGCATTTTTATATATATTTTCTTTTTTTTATGTTAATAACCGACAAACGAGCAGACGAGCCACCTGATAGAAAGTGGTCACCGTCGCCCATGGACATCAGCAATTACAGCTGCGTTGTCAGCCAGGGAATGAGAAGAAGGTTAGAAAGAAAGTACTGGCCCTCGAGCCCCCGGCCAGAACACGACGAGTCGTTTGGCGGCTGACTCAAGCAGGAGGGTGGTAGCTAGCCAGGCAGGCATCACGGAAAGATAATAATACCAGTAATAATT
Source organism: Megathymus violae (assembly GCA_003671415.1). NCBI lineage: Eukaryota > Metazoa > Arthropoda > Insecta > Lepidoptera > Hesperiidae > Megathymus > Megathymus violae. The sequence goes on along the minus strand of PDGT01000064.1, from coordinate 835,042 downwards.
GTGTGTAATGAG
>PDGT01000064.1:817647-835013 GCA_003671415.1 Megathymus violae | reverse complement strand
TCATAACTCATAAATCTATAACCAAATTTCTATTTATGACAGACAGGTATGCGAGCGATTCTACAAGGATTTTATAGTCTCTTCGTATTTTAGGTCACATTGACGTCATTGTTTGTAATTAAACAAATCTCTGTCAATTATGTCATATTATTATCTATTTGCGTATTGCATTATCTTTGCGGCCGCCGCATTGATTGATAAGCAAAAACCACGACGGAGTCACGTGCTGTTGTCGTCTGATAGTAACTTTGTCGTGGTCGTATGTAACGTAACAAGTTCATCTGTTACATAACTGAGAACTTGAACCGTAATCATGTGTTTATTTAAGGACGTGGGTATATGAATTGCCAGTATTAAATTAAGTGCCTCTAAATAAATAAGGCTTTTTTTGATACGAATGTTACGTAAGTCAGCAAACAGGCTTGGATTTTTTTTTAAGTTTACAAATTCACACCTCCGCATTAGGATTCCCTGTGTAGCGGTTGGCATGGACATACACAGATGTGACGGTTTAAACACCCATGACCCGAGAGCAAACATTTACCTGTCACATAAATGTTTGCCCCGGCCGGGAATTGATACTGGGACCCCTTGCTTGGTGAGCAGAGTTATGGGGTCGTTCTATATGTACATGGAGTATAGTGGTCACTATAAATAGGATTACGATTCCATTTAACATTATGTATTGTTTTATTTAAAACTAATAGACCTGCTCCGGGTTTACACGGGGTGCAATTTACTAATCAAGAAATTTAGAAGTGTGTTAGCAAAAAAATATTAGTGTTTATTTATAATATGTCTCTATCTCCAGAGGCGCTGTATTTTATGTAAGCCAGTTCATCAAGAAGGGATTTCTTGAACCGACTCTTTCACTGAATATATTGTTAGACCGCACGCTTCATTTTGTACTGAGATCTTTCATACAGAAATACCATCCAAATTCTTTGTCTTTTTTGGTGGATTTTACCAAACTTTCATTTCATACAAACCTTTTGCTGAAAATTACGAATACAACAAAAAAAAACAGCCGCATCAGTCGAGCGCTTCTAAAGCTACGATCTTTCACACATGATGCAATTTTTTTTTTGTATACGACTTTTATTTATTGACTTACAATTATAGGAGGACTCTTTCAAGCCTCTAGTGTTGTATTAAGCCTCAGTAGCCAGTCGAGTACAAAAGTTTGGGCATCAAACACAAGTATATAGAAATTCCTTAATTAGATAATATACTAAAATATCAAAACCAAACTTAAAAATATATGTTCAGATAAACTAAGCATTTATAAATATTGTAACATTAGTTATGAGGATTAAATTTTATGTTAACAATTGTATATGTAAAAAATTTGTAACTAGAGTGTTCTTCGCGCCATTAATTGGCACGCACAAAAACCTTTGCACCTTAGTATAAAAAGCCTTATAAGTGTATGTATGTATGTATTGCTGTAGGTGTGTTAATAAATAAAATAAATAATAGCCCTGTTTGAAGTACAGCCTTTGTTTGTTTTCAAACTACAGTAGTATTTGGATTTGTACTAATTATACTCCAAGTTGTAGTTCGCTGGAGATGCACGACGGAAACACTCACTTGAGTGATGAGATAGGCGAGTGCGACATGATGCGTACCTCAAATAGCAAGTTTACTTACATAGTCTTCAGACAATGGCACAGCGGTATACGGAATCGGCTGCCAAATCTTCCCTAAGCCCTCGTCCCACTGCTGCTCCACCTCCGGCGGATAGACAGCCGAGAGAGCCGCAAGCGCTGTCATCTTGGTTCTCTCCTTATCCGTACTTCTCACTGCTATCTCATCTTGCAGGTAGATCTTGGAGAGCAAGCCGTAACCTTGGGGCCCGTACCGTTGACGAATGAACTTACCGATTTGGTAGGCTCGTCGTTTGCCTTCCTGGAAGTTAGGAATTACTGTAGTTTTATAGTCTGTGGGCTCATTCATCCTTGAGTCCCAGCCAATCTGGTCTGCCTATGGATCATTAACCCTGCTATTGTAAAAAAACTAGAAAAAAAAAAATCTGTAGGTTTTAGGTATAAACTTTTTGGATTTAGTATGTATTAAAAAAAAAATATGTACAAGCAGAAAAGTGATACCCACAATCATGAAACAAGAAATAGGCATAATTTGGTTACGTTGTCATATCACCTCAAAAGGTTCAGCGTTTTTTTATGGGGCTTGGAGTTCGTTTTTACATAAGGTTCAATAGTTGATACGTGAGTTGCCCATTGGAAGTTTTAAGTAACGCATTAAAATACAGCTTATAGGCAAAAGATATTATAGTATAGATGAAAATATTGAAAGGATATTATAGTACTTCTAACGAAGGGGGGCCCACTGGAATACCGGTCCGTCTTTACGAACCGCGGACTAAACTCGCTCCAAGGAGGTTCGCCTCGAGAGTCGACCCCGCCAAGAAGAGGCGTGAAAACAAACATATCTCTCTTTATAGATGAATATAGTATTGACAAGGACGCCTGGAAATAATAGTGTCGACACCGGTTCCGTGCAGGTTTAAACTTTTGTAATTACCATGTGTTGTTTAAAAGATGAGGAGTTTCTTTCGCCGTTTCCTCAATGTACCACCTGCACCTTTTCGAAACGGTAGTAGAAGCGAAAATTGACGTGCGTAAGTGTATTTACAGAATATCTAAATCATTAAATGATTTTGAATTTGATTTTGCTATTTTTAAAACTGGATACTTCTATTAGTATTGGTATCAGTAGTGTTAATCACAGATATAGACTTTGATATACCCTGCAAGCCGTGTGTCCGAAGTTGGTGCTACGCACCAATTTATCATAAGCTGCATTTCTTGGATTTGTATACATGTTTGCGCCGATAATACTTAGTACTATAGTTATGTGATACTAGAATAATTAGATAGGTTATCATTATTATCTCCCTACGAAGCGAATACCTGCGATCTACGAGTGCAACTGCGATTGTGAAGTGCGTGTGAAGTAAAATAAAGTCTCTGCGGAACTATTGTGGCATTCTTACGAGCCTACGGATCCTGACACGTAACAGTATATTTATATTTTACTAGTAATGTTGCTTCGCTGCAGGTAACCTACGGTCTAGCTACGTTTAAAAACAGCTACGGAACCCGAATTTTTCATTTTTGCGAGACGTTTAATAAATTTAATGTTTGCCCCGTTTTTAAGGGACAGTTTGTTTCCCTAATTTCCATGCATTAGAAAAATATTACATTTTTGCTATAGTTGCAGAAAAACAGGCAAAAATTGTTTAATATCCTTTTAACACACTGTCATTAAGTTTGATTGGCTATCCCGCGGGTACATTACCGCGTAAAAAATCTTCCAAATAATGAGCATAACTAACAAATATGCCAAGTATTATTTTAATCTGTTCAGTGCTTTCCGTGTAATATGCACGCAGACAGACAGAGAGATCAACAGAGGAAAAGACAGACTAGTACACAAAAGGTTAAAAAAAATGAAAATTTCCACAAAAAAAAAATTAATTAATGTAATGCAGATTTGGCTCTATAATAGTTCGATTATTATAAAAAAATATAACAAATATATTATCTATACTAATAATAAAATTGTAACTGATCGATTTCTGTACATGAACGATATGTGAGTAAAAATATTATTAAAGGCCTTTATTAACGCAATAGAACCTAAAACAATAGATGTTAGAATTTTTGTCTGTGCGTTTGTTCCCGCTAATCTCAAAAACGGCTTAACCGATTTTCTTTTGGTTTTCACTAATGTATTGCAGTAAGCGTCACTTAACACTTAAAGTTTGTTTCATTGCGTTCCGTCCATAAGTGAAAAACTTATGAATATATGTATTTCTAATTCACAGAACGAGAAAAACGCAGAAAAATATAGATGCTATCTTTAAGCGTACGGTAGTTTATCCGAAGCGAAGGGAGGGCATTTGCTAGTATACTATAATTCTAGACTAGTTTTTTTTCCGACAAATGTTCTATTAAATCAGTAAATAATATGTAGTTTGTGCTCCCTTTTCCGTAAGTAAGTATTAAAAATACATTTATTTTACATAACATAGCAAAATTTGGAAAATTAAATTTACTTTAAAATTTGTATCGAAATAAAAAGGCCACAGGTTTTCATTTTTACGTATTGTTGGAACCCTAGAGAAGTAGGAAAGTCAGTCTTCCAAGTTACTTAACACGTCATTTTTGCGATAACTAAAAAAAATAACCTTCCCGTTTCGCGTTCAAATCATGGTTCATGGCCGTCATTACCGTTCATCTTAGACGTGACCGGAGCTGCGTCTAACTGAGTGATGTTCTCAAATGACAGAGGTCTGAAAAAGTTATCTGTTCCAATAGAACCTGTCAATACCGTTGTCAGTGTCAAGAGCGATCGATGGTCTTTTATGAGACTTGTTTTGTTATTTAAATAACTACTAATCGAGCAGACGGGTCACCAGATGGTAAATTGTCATCGTCGCCCGTTGACGTCCTTAATACCTGATACAACAAAGGAGCTACTTCGTTCGGGTCCACCAATTTTTTGTCATACATAGATATACATTTTATATATGCCTATGTTAATCCAGAATAATTTATCTTTCAAATGATAAAATAGTTTTTCAGTTAGGTGCTGTGGTTCCAGAGATTACTTTTCGCATATACATAAACTCGATAAATTCGCACTCTCTTTATATAAAAATAAAATCGACTACGATGCTACAACTGCTTGCTCCAACCAATGGAGAAGAATGATGAGAACGTTACCAACAAGCTGAGATACAGATGTTAATTCTTTGCGTGAATATACAAAACGAAGTAACCACAAACTACCACTATAGTGGAGGTGAGTGACTATCCTGCATGGGAGTCAGTCTTTATTTTCATATTCTAATTCCATAGACTCATGCTAACGTAGAACGCTGCGTTGAACGCCATGCTATTCTTTTGAAAAACGTAATGGAAAGAGTGACACAGCTAAGCAAGTTCAGAATAAGGCTATTCCGATACGATAGTGGCTAATGCTCACCCTAATATGTTAATAGTCCTGAGCAAAAACACGAGGTCGCCACCGGTCAGAGTTAGGGCACTTAGGTACTCTTGGACAATTTTAAGATTTAGAGAAGAATAGTTTCATGTTCCCACAAGCTGTCGAAATTCGCGGGATATCGAAATTTGAGGGAATATTTTGGATTTACTCCATAGGAAATTCCTCAAGGCGAGGGAAATCGGATATCAGAGTGAGGATGTCAGATTACATGTATAGATCAAAGTCACGTGAGTCTTTGCGGGAAATTTTAAAGAAATAGATGTACTCACCGGAGCCCGTCAACATATTTAGTACTTTAGTAATTATACGAAAAAATGTAATGTATACAAGCAGAAAAGATTCACACAATCGTGAAACAAGAAATAGGCATAATCTGGTTACATATTCATATCGTCTTCTTAAAGTTCAGCGTTCTTTTATGGGGCTCGGTGTTCGTTTTTATAATAAGGTTCCAAAGTTGATACGTGATTTTGCATCTTGGAATTTTTAAAGGACGTATTAAAGCAGAGCTTGTAGGTAAAGGATATTATGGGATAGATGATTAATATATAAATGACAAGGACTCCTGGAATTAGTAGAGGCACAACCTCGGTTTCGCGCAGGATAAAACCTACTTTGTAATATCCATATGTTGTTTTACAAACGTGCTTACAGTTTCTTCTTCTTAATATTTAATGCACCTCTTTGAAACGGCACTAGAAGCTAAAAATGACGTGCATAAATGTGTTTAAAAAATATAGGAATTCTTGAATTTGATATAAATTGAGATTTTAGTGTAGGCTATATTTTATTTATTTACAAAAAATCGCAACAGTGATTATCTTCTAGGTAATTATATATGAATAGTGATTAGTACTGTGTAGAAAGTGGTCTCCATATTCTCTAAACACTTCTGTGCTCCATCTGAATAAATACCAATTCCATCAAATACAAATCTTAGTAAATGTAGTTTAGCGACCGACAGTGAACCAAACCTTTTTTTTGAGCGGGAAACCTTCAAAATGTACCCGGTGCCGTGGGAGCGACGCCGGGGTATGTGGGATTTTTACCGCACTAAAACCCCCCCAGTGGCCTTCCTCAGCGCTGTGATAGGACTCCGGGATCTCCAACGGAACACAACCGGAGTCCTATGACCGCGTGCCCCGCCGGGCTTTGCTCGGAGTGACGACGGACGTCCTTCCCGGAGTCGTTGGCTGGACGGTTCGGGCTCCCACCCTATCCGCCCACGACCCCGGAAGCCCCCTTTTAGTAGCCTCTTACGCCTCTTTACAGGCAGGGGATACCGTAGCCCTATTCTGGTCCCGGGTTACAGGGACAGTGAACCAAACCTAATACTTTATTTGTTTAGTCCAGCCTCGATTCTAGACCCATATGTTGGAGAGTCAAACATGAACTGTTATAATTAAGCTATAAAAGTGAGATTCAAACCACAAACATTTATCTGTGACATAAATTAACCGGCCGGAAATCAAAGCCAGTTTTTTTCGCTTAACAGGCAGTGCTTCTATCAATGGCTCTAACAGTCATTATACTATTAATGTATTATGTATGCGTACGCTCTGTTCTAACATCCTAGCACACTTATTCTATATCAGTAAACAAATACAAATAATTTGTTATATTATCAAAAAAAAAAACTGTGTATGTACGTAAAAGCTTGACTCTATCACGGCCTTTGATGCGGAAATTAGAACTAGGAAACTGATTAAAGGTTTCAAGAACGCCGATATTTCCAGTCAAATGGACTGATTGATTCGTTTTTATAACATCCATTAATGTTGAGCAAGATTTAATCTAACGTTCTTGTTAACTAGAATTCAACCATTGGTTCAATTACAAAATATTTGTGAAAAAAAATTCATTTGGAAGCTATGCAGTCCAATATATGATCCACATATCATTATTGTGATCATCATTATTACAATCCATAACTGTCCCATTGCTGGCGTGTCCTCTTAAAATGAGAGTGCAGTGGACCAGTGCCTGCTACACTGGCCAAATATGGATTGGCAGACTTCTCACAGTTTCAACAACATTACGGAGAACTCTCAGGTATGCAGGTGACGTGTTCCTTCACCGAATAAAGTGATAAATAATTTGTCATACGCATACAGTTTTGAAATCAGAGGCATGTAGGATTCGAACTCGAGTCTTCCTGTGGAAGACCGATATTCAAGCCACTAAGCTACGAGTACCACTGCCTTTAGTGATACAAATCAATTCTGTCCATTAAAAATGTTTGTGTCCGCAATGCCGCAATTTTAAAAATTATGCACAATATATCGTTTGTAAAAAATCAAAGCTATTTACAAAAACAATTCATCGAATTCCTTTTAGCATTAACATAAAAATTCAGTTATAAATTCATCCGGAAGTCGCATCATTATAGAGCATAATAACTGTTGGCAACAAGGAACTTCGTCCAAAAATACTTACCTATATGTCGTGTGAAAGGTGACAAGACATCGAATATTCGCAACAAGATTACATTTTGAATCGGTTCTCTTTGATGCAAACAGCTCAGTCTATATGAAACTGTAGCCCTGTTCTATTAGGGGGTACACCTGACGCTGTTAGTAGAGAGTTCGTGTACCCGACGTGATACGGAGGAACATTTTAACTGTACGACCTTATCTTCTACTACCGAGTTGTTGGTGGATTTGCAAACACGTATGTTCTTGAATCCGTATTGTGATTTCTTTTCCATGAACAAATTTATTAAAGTTTTAATACACAAGGAAGAGGTGGAAATTTATGTACATTATTTATTAAAATCGTTGTAGATGTACTATTGAGTGATGGTTTCAGCACTATTTAATACAGAAAAATGACAATGTCTGTCTGTCTGAATGCACTACAACACGGATTTTTATGTGATTTGTGCGCCTCACAGTTTTGCGATATTGAATTCTGGCTTCAATCAAGCAGTCTATTGTGTAAAAGATGTGCGTGTATGAGTCAAACATGAAAATTTAATAAAACGCCTGATAAAAACGAGTAGCAATTATTTCAAGTGCAGTTGCTAATAATAAACTCAAGGATCATGTTTGGAATAATTGTTAATCAAATTTAAGAAGAATAATGTGTACTAAATAAAAAAAAAATTTGATCACTGAAACAAGCACGCTAAAAACGAAAATTATATCAATTTCAAATTGTCGTCGGGAGTACAACAGATAATATTTTTCTTACATTTGTTAGTCCTTCGAGACCTTCAATATAAGTCAATTCCTTCAATTTTTCCTGTTCGTTTGAAAGAGACAGCTCGTCAGCATCAGGTGTTCTTTCTCCGTGCCGATTTACCTGGAAACCGACGATCAAATGATCCAAATGAACAAACGATATATCACGTCGCCATAGTTCATATCACATTGACCCTGCTTGAGACTGCTGCTTGCGAGGAGTCCCGTATTAGTTTTCCAGTCGATGCAGACCTATATTTAGCAGGTAAATATTTGTTGCATAGATCGTTGCTATGATAGTTGCGGGTGGAATACCCGCAACACAGGGAGACATATTGTGGAAGTGTGAGTTTCATCGTTTATTTATTTAATTTTTTTATTGCAGAGATGTTTATTACGTAAGATGTACAATTCACTTTGTTGAAGAAGAAGCAGTGACGTCAGATACCTTTTTAATGGTGCTCGCTGGACTCTGTAGTCTTTTAGCTTAATCCCGACTTTTCTATCCTAATGGCCAATAAATTTTTAAAATCTATAATGAAATAATTTTCCCGTGTTTCGCTAGCAATGTTGGAGAGTGGGCTGAGAAGGGAATTCACCGCTTCCTTGGCCAAGAACACATCAGTGATGCCTGGTGTTATGGATATCCATAGCTTGCTATGATCACTACTATCAGATAATACGACTTTATCGGCTGTTATCCAAAAATACTATGACGTCATTCGTATGCTAATAATACCGTGGCGTACAGGTGACGGTTCGCTAACAGACATTTCACCAAACTGGCTTTTGATGGTCTTATGTCAACTAATATTTGTTTATTGTTCTGTGTCATTGTTATCGTACTGATTAAACAATTTTTTTACGACTCGTTGACCTCATTCAATTTGTCACGTGACGGGTAGACGTAAATAAATTATCTTTTTATGACGGATTTATACTCGTGATTTGAAACGAGCGTATAATGCGTGCGATGCGCTCTTGAAATGCGTGCTAGATCATTTTGTACCTACATATATATATTGAGTAGTTTTATTTATAATGTCAGACATCACCGATGCGTTGTCGGCCAAGAAGGAAACGGTGGACAGACTTATTACTACGGTGTATTTACTGCTTACCACAAAGGCCAGAAGTAATTCTTTTCCAGTGAGCGCATCGATTGGTATCCCTGTCCTTGTTACGTCGAGTTGAGCGAGGATGCAGTTGGTGAGGATGCTGGTGAACACGATAAGTTTTAACATCTGGAACAATATGTTAACTAATAATAAAATAATGTTTAAATGAATTCTGAAAGTTCCCACCAACCTAGTGACTGGAAAATTTCGGAGCAAAAATTAAAAGATTAAGCATAACAATGGCTCAAAAAGATTAATGCATTGCATAGCAAATGTTACGATATTTTTGGTGTAAATAAGAGATTATTATCTAGGGTCAATTCAATACAATGTGGGAGTCTTTAAGAGGAGAGTAAATAGGCTCTTATAAGTTAGTGCGTACAACATCTTAGACTTCATCATCACTTTCCATCAGATGGGATTGTTGTCAAGCATTAACTTATTTTATGTAAAAAGGAGATTCATACGAGAGAGAGAGAGGGGACGAGATTAAATCATAATCTCGCCCCTCGCACGTGTTTTGCATAATAACCAGTATCGGTGACATTTTGTCAGTCGTGAACTGTCACCTCGTTATCAGTTGTTGCTAAAATGATAACTGTAATTATGTTACTGGATATAATTGATATCGTTAAGTGTTGTGGTATCGGACTTTGTACCCGTCGACCATACCACTACTTGGCTCGGGATTAAGAGCCTAGTTTATTCAACCCAAGTGTATGTAGTGGCATAGTTAAGCGCTGTCAAGCTTCACTGTTATTTTGATTAAAGGCAAGAGAGCAATGCTCATTGGAGGCGGGAAGATGATAAAATCCTTAAAAACATCTTCTTGATTGACGCGAACAAGTTCGAAATAGTCATTTAGGACGAAAACAACGGCAGCAAATAGTTTAGCCTGCTATTTAACAATAATAAACAGCCTTAACATGCCCTGCGTGGCACGCAAATTCTAACAATGCGGTCACTCCTTAAATTACTGACGTAGCCTAGATCCGTTGTTTTACCCAAGGCGTCAGACTCATAAACATAACATACTAACATATTAGATGAACACTCATCTCATCAACTCGTGACTTTGTGACTTTTAGCGATGTCAAATTCACATCCATGTACTGTCCACATTAATGTCGACTATTCCATGACAGGTTTTTTGCTATATTGAATTCGATCTCTTGATTATTTATTACATGTTAAAATAAATAATATCTTACCATTTCTAGTAACTCCTCTTTACTTCGCTTCGTCTAAATTTAACCTTATTTCTATTATTTATTTCTTTATATTAACATACTTTTTTATTTGTAAACTGATTGAAATAAAACAAAACGTCATTAAAAGGCACTAAAGAAAACAATACTAATAATATTTATTGCTTTTAATTAATTCTTTGATGTAAATCGATATAACGTATTGCCCTCGGAAATTAACTAACCAACGATTTTTATATGTATAGATTCTTCATTAACAAGATGTCAATGATTTCGTAGAACGAAATAGTCGCCCTTAAAATGTCTACAGTAAACTTTGTGAGGAACCCTACCTATCTGGTTGAACATTCGAATAAATTTTTCTTTTTGAACTGCATTTACAGGAAACCTTAAAGGAGTAAAATTAGTCAATGAATATGATATAACATTCGCCGGATATTATCATATCATAATAATAGCAGAAATAAAATTCGCCAAATTTTTTCAATCTAAGAAGGTAACACTATTCAAAAACCAAACATGTACCTTTATAACAGTCTGATCTAGTTTCTGTCCAATGTGTTTACAAGCTGTAACGGAAACTAAAAAGCTATAATATTAACATATCTAGGTAAAACAAAAAATAGTTATTTATACCTACTTAAAAATTATCCACTTATCGATATAATTTTGTGCAAGCCCTATACGAAACGTTATCATTTTCACGTACACAATATTTTTTTATCTTACGCATAATTATGAAAAATAAGTTTATATTTATAAAATGGAGTGGAATGGATGAGTATTTACTGGGTGTTATTATGTTGTATATACATATAACTTTAAGATCAACTTCTATGAAAATAAGCATCATGAAATTAGTATTGAACTATCGGTGCTTACTTGTGGATTGTCTCTTTGTTTGGGTTATTGTTATAAGTAACTATGTAGTCTAACAGAGAACACGACATCCTCGTGTTTACTGTTTTTTGTCCGATAAAATACAGGAAGATTGAAAATAAATTAACAAAATAACAAACAGCAATTTTTTGACAGGAGACTAATAGAGAGTAAATAGTTTGAAAACAGTCCTACAGCCAATTCTCTTGCGTCTCTTTCGCGCAAGTAGGTTTTTCCGTAAAGCTCGAAATTTCACTCGCACACTGTGTTCCTCTATTACGGTAGTATATTAACTTTACGGTCAGACTGTAATCATATCGAGCTAAGACTAAATTAGAGTTATTATTTTCTCGTTCTCTTACTCCGACACGAGTTTTCCTTTTCAGTTCGTACCTGTTACAGAAACATTTTAAGTTATTGCTACTGTATTGTAAACAGATACTGGCGCTCACGGACATGTTTACTTACATTCACGTGAGATCGAATTACCGATATTAATAGTCAATAAGTGATCGGCTGCGTTGAGCAACTTGGCACATTGATATGAAGTATTACGTTCTGGAATACATTCGTGCATCGTAAAAAATTTGTTTTCTCTACGAGACGAGGTTCTATGTGCATTTCTACATGATGTCGTCGTTACTCAAGAGAGCCTGTCTCTCAGCGTCAGATAACTCCCGGTGGTGATTATTGATTATTAGTAAAGTGTATTCTTGTCCACGATAAGATCCTTTCGGAAACGAATCTCAAAAATTGCATCGTATTGTGAGACGCCTGCTTTTTGGAACGACCGTCGCAAGGTTTCGAATATAATCAGAAGCAGAAGCGTACCCGGGGCATGTGTGATCACCAGAATATCGTATCAACTTCCGACTATCGAGGACCGACCGATGACTATATTTTAGGGGTTCTGTATACCGATGAAAAACTTTAACTCTTATACGATTACTAGGGTGTCTGTCTGTGTGATAATTTGGTGACCCAATGAGATGTGCATCGTAAGAAATTAAAATCTTCGTAAAGTTTACCCGCCTCCGTAACTACCGATCCTAAAGGTAAAATACACAAGAATATGTCTTTATATGTGTAATGTTTCCAGATGTATTTTCTGCTCCATGTCGAAATCTTAAGGCTTAGAAGTGCCTTTTAGATTTCCTGTTGGCCGCAGGGAACAGAAAATACGATTCAGACTTGACCAGTTAGCTACTTGTAACCCGCCCTCTCTTCGTTTCAACCCGCGCTGATGTTTAAAAATAGCACTTGAATTGCTTTAGGAACGGGTTTTTCTAGTTTTGTGGATTAGAAAAATATTAAATATTAAAACAGCTGCAGTTAAGCTATCAAAATTTTATTTATTGGTATCTTATAGAATGTCCATATTACTTTTATTTCCTATTCCGCGGGAAAAGATCCTTTTCGGGTTGAAATTTATTAGTAGATTAAAGTTACTAATATGCCGAGTATCACCCAAATCTTTTCAATGGTTTTAGTGTGATACTGGGCAAATAGTCAGACAAAAACTGCCAAAAACATATACTTTGAACTCTTTATCTTTTTTTTATATTAATAGCCGACAAAGGAGGAGACGGACAATATGATGGTAAGTGGTCACCGTCGCCTGTGGACATTAGTAAGACCTAAAATTTCACTAATGCGTTGTCGGCCAAGAAATACATAAAGAAGATGTAAGAAAAAAAGTACTGGCTCTCAAGCCCCCAACCAGAACACGACGAGTCGTTTGGCGGCTGACTCAAGCAGGAGGGTGGTAGCTAGCCAGGCAGGCATCACGGAAATATAATAATACCAGTCATAATATTAATGACTTAATTGTAGTATTGATAATATAATCCTTACGCGAAGTCCTACCACCAAGCAGGCTGGCTTCTGTCGCCTCTTACGACAACCTTTTTAGTCATCATGGGATTGGGGGGAGTCTAGCCCGCCCGAATACGGCCTAAAGTGCTATCGATAACGAGGTTCATTTACTCATACAATAACTCGTACAGAATCAATTTCAATACAGTTTTATTGTTAGTATAGATGTTACGACACCAAAACGTTTCAATGAAACTAATCTGGCCATAATTTTATCACCTAATAGCAGATAAATCAAGTTAGGTCAATTAACGCGGTCCATGTTAATATTAAATTATCTGACCAGGAAGTATAATATGTTATTTTAATGAAATTAAAAGAGTAATTACAACATTAATGTTTGAGATAATTACCAGCGTGTTGGTAATAACTGTAATTCAATTAACAACCTAATTTCAATAAACAATTTTGGTCATTATTAATAAATTCACGCACTTTAATACCCCTGTACTACGATGCTCTGCGCCGCGAGCATCTTGGAAATACAATTAATACACCACAAATATCAACCGACCACAAAGTATTATCTGTCACATGTGCTTCAATCGTGAATCGAAGCTGGAACTCTTCGCTCGGCAAATGGGAGGTGGTAACTCGTGCCAAGTTCGCTGCAAATACAGCAATTGAAAATGAAAGACTGGTAATGATTTTTCATGAAGCTTCGATGCTTCGGAATATATGTAAGATGAAAAATTACCCACATGAATTACTATAGTTAGATAGTAGTTCTTAGCGCCACAGCTATCAAAAGGACGCTTTTTGTCGCGTGGCCATGAATCGCTTCTACTTATTTAGGTATACCTAATTTCCATATATATTATACTCGTATGCAGCAATAAACTGATTAAGGAACTTTGTAACATCTTTAGTTGTTTCTTATATAAAGTTTATATTTCTATAAGTTTTTATAAATACAGCACACGTGTCCTCACCGATCTTTAAGCGTATTTTCGTGTACACAATTTATAGGTCTTCACTCTGTTCTTTTATTCCTGGTCTTCGAATACAAAAGAATACAACAGCATTCTCGTGATACCTCGTTAGAATACAGCTGAATATCAGTGCATATACACTGTGGGTAGGTAGCCCAAGACGAGTGCGATGTGCGAAGGCGTTTTCCATCATTTCCTATCCATCCGTACTGTAGCAAGATGGTCTACACTAGTTCTATTCGCAAAAAGACCAGCTACCCAGTGAAACGTGAATTCGCCGATGACCTGGTGATCCATGAATGCATCAACCGCTCATTAGGCATTGTCATTATGTCATTATCTTTTATGTCATTGATCACTATCGTTATTTGTTCGAACGTACATTTAGATGTTGATGGGAGCTAAATTGGAATCTAGTAAATATCGCGATCAATTTTCCATTCCATTATGAAATTATTTTTTTTATATTAGGTCTAGTTTATAAGGAGTTTAACACTCCGGTACTGGTGGTAAGGTAGGAACTGGTTTTCACCCTTTTAAACCTAAAATCAACCGTGAAAGTCTTTTGATGTTGTAAAGTCGAGAGTTAGTCTAGAAGTGATTTTATTGCTCCCATCTTAGCCGGCAATACGTCGGCGATTTGGCGTGTGCAGATTCTCTGTTTATTATGTTTGCCAGTTTTAAATAAAAAAAATACGTTAAATTTTTAAGGAATATTGAATTTGTAAGAAATGAATACCAACGTGAAGGCACATACTGCACGATGGCCTGCATCGTGTGACTGACGAGTTGTTTGAGTGGGATGGGTGACTCCTATAGGTAAATTTATTGAGGATTTATTCTTTTCCTGATTTTTCTTTTCGCGGGGCACGGTTATTAACTACTTCAAGTTGTCACCGTTAACGACAGCTTAAGAAATTTGGATATTCGGTATAGATACAAGTAGGCAAAAAAAACTTAGCTCTTACATATTGAAGGGTTTCGTGTCCTGAAGTAAGAATAAAACGAATAGAAACCAATTCCAATATCCATTCCAATTTCATGCATCACGTCCAACATCTTCCGCAATGTGTTTGCCAAATCTTTCACTTCGTAAGGATTATTTCGACATAGCATTGATTCGACCGCAGTTTCAAATGATGCATTCTGTTGTGCTGCAGCGAAGGTATGATGCTCGTATAATGACTTTTTGATATCTGATTTTGAGGTTAATCTGAGACATTTGGTAATAATAATATTATCTGTATATTATGTAAAAAAACCATCCCTCCTTCTGCACTTCCATCCCGTCAACCAACATGACCGTCATATAAATTATATTGTAAAGAAAACATAACGAGTTTCTTATTTAAAATATTGCAAATATTTTCTTTTATATTAATGAGAAAATTAGTAATTATTTGTAATAACTATTATTTTTTATTATTACATCTGAATTAGCGCCATCTACTGTATAGTTTCCTGATTATTCATAATCGTTCTCAATAAATAAATAAAAGTTTTTTCGATATTTATCTTAAATATAGAATGGTTTAGTTGATATTACGTTTCGATATTGTATAATATTTATAACATACCTACATATTTGGATGCAGATATAATTATTAGGTCATAGTTTACTGCTTTTATGTTAGTAACGCCATTACTGGTTTGGTGAGTGAGACAGATGTATTTCCGCGTTCTATGACCCTACATTTGATCCGTTTGCATATATTATTAAATAGTCTAACATGAATCTCTACGGTAATCACGACAAAAACAAGTGTAATAATTATCTAAATGAGTTTCTGCTAATGATCTGCTACCAACATTTTGCGTTCTAATGTATTAATTACAAATATAGAAGATGCGATTCAGATACGGTCTTCGCCCCCTGCTTTGGTGTTACTGGTAGTGACCACACATTACCACATTGTTCGTTTTCTTATTTATCAGCTGTTATATTTATTTTTTATTTATCATAAAATTATCAATACTAGGTAGTATAAAATGGTATACTGTCTATCTGAATGCAATAATCTCAAAAACTGCTACATTGATTTTCATGCAGTTTTTATCAATACTGGTGAATCAATTGGTGAATCAATTACGAGGAAAGATTGTGTGTTGGTAGAATATGAAAAATTTATAAAACGAGTAAATGAGATAAAAAGGAGTATCGATTGTTTTGGGATGAAGTCAAAATTTGTGAATGTAACGATTTTATTTCTTGAAACGTAACGGCAGGTTAGCGGTAATAAATAAATAAAAAGTCCTTCAGCTTAATTTTAAGGTTATACGCATTAATATGCCTTTCACTTGACTAATATAAAAAAGGATGTCGATCGTGTTATCTGAGATCCGACCGGTTCTGCAACTGAATAATAAAAGATAATTTATTTACATTAAAACAAAAAAATTATAGTTAAATTACTTAAACAGCTCTCATCAAGTCTTTGAGGAAGGTGTCGGCTTAAAGATTTTATTAGACTTGGAATGGTCTCTTATCTCACCACTGAAGTTTGTGCTGTCTTGGGGAGGCCTAGAATATCCCGCCCCCCTAATCCCATGCTGGCAGAACAGGGTATCGTAAGAGGCGACGGAAGTCAACCTGTTTGGTGGTACGATTATATTATCAGTATTATTATTCAGTCATTAATATTATTATTGGTATTATTATCTTTCCGTGAAGCCTGCCTGGAGAGCTCTCACCCTCCTGCTTGGGTCAGCCGCTAAACGACTCGTCGTGTTCCGGCTGGGGACTTAAGAGCCAGTTCTTTCTTTCTTAATTTCTTCTTATTTCTTGGCTGACAACGCAGCAGTGATACCTTTAGTCTTGCTGATGTCCATGGACGACGGTGACCCCTTACCGTCAGGTAATTCGTGTGCTCCTTTGTCGGCTATTAACATTAAAAAAAGTTGCGTAATGTCAATTGCAGTTCAAACCTTGCGTCTTCAATTCCGAGAAATTTGGTGTATTTAGAAAGGTAAACGTCAATTGCATGACTGATAAAATGAAGGACAGTGTCGTGGGTTTGCACTTGGATATTTTAGTTTATATTCATAAATAATGCATAGATATATGTTAATACGCACACAGTTCCTACTAGGGTTCCTACAATTAAAGTTGCTAGTAGCTACAACAGTCGTCAGCGTTCC
>PDGT01000064.1:789853-817619 GCA_003671415.1 Megathymus violae | reverse complement strand
TCAGCTTATGGACATCCTGCTATTAAATATTCATTTAGGTATACGGTTTGAATGCGGGGTCAGTGTACACTGAGGGTACCAGCTTACAACCACAAAAGGAAGATTCTATTGCTATACTTTCAATAGCTTTGAATAGACCTGTTGGAGAGTGGTCGCTGTCGCCCGTGAACATCCGTAGCACCAGAGATGTACGAAGGGTTACAATAAGGGCCATGAAAGGAAAGGAAATCCGTTTGTGACTGGCTCTTCTGTGCTGCAACCGAGAAGCGTTAAAAACATTTCATGGTTGATACGAAGAAGATACTAGCCGAGCAGGAAATAATCCTACCAACAAGCGCGAGTATCGTCGAGGTCTGTCGATATAACTTCGCCCGTTCTTCAGTAGAATGCACTTAAATCTGTCTGGGAAGGTTGCCACTGAGGCGAAATGTGGTTACAATTTAAAGTACGATTGCAGATCAGTTCGGGAATAACGAAAGAAAGCTATGAAGTGGCAACTTACAGTCGACTTAATTGCGTGCTTATTATCACCATTGAGATGCCCGACTTCCGTATAGATATTTATTTACAGTGTTCAATTTACGATTAATTTTAACTTCAGTGCTCAACTATCTATCAAATTGTGTAGTGTGCTATTTTGCGGTGGGTTGTTTGAAACCCAAAATATTTTAGATATTATTTTATATTAAAATAATTTATAATTCCGATCATAGAACCTGTCTACAAGTTTACATACTGTTAGGTTTACACAAAATATGTATATTCGATTTTTGATCTCATAAAAATTATCAGCTAAACTGAAATCTTATCTTAACATACGGTCTTCTTGACCCACATTTTCAACATCAGAACGTTAGATAAATATATAAATAAACAATCAAATAGTCCTATCCAGTGTGTGAGACAAGTTGGGCAACATAGATAATATATACGAATAAGAGGTCATACACAAAAGCAAACGTTTATCTTACATCGTGTCGGATCACAATCGAACTCAGGACATTCCTCCTTAGGCTGAGTCACGAGCCACTGAGCTATGGGGTATGATCATCACATTTAAATTGATCCCCTGATGAGGGATCAACGTTAAATAAATGAGCTGTTATTGTTTCAATAAAAAAGTTGTGCATATCTTTTTGGAAAAGCAATAAAAAATATAAAGTTTATCCTTAAATCTCAGCCTATATCTCTTCTGTCCGTTGTACACCTTTCTGGTCCTGGATCAGATCTGAACTGAACACTGATTTGGGGAAGTTTCCGGATTATGTAGGATTCCTACGTAACAAAATCTTCGGCGTCCAGCCGCCGTCTGAAGAGCTTACGAGATCTCGTATGAACGTTTTAACTATTACTGAGATATTAATAAATAAAAAAAAACCTTTAAAACGTTACAAATAAATAGTTTTAACAACTACTATTTAAAAAGTGTTTGAGAATATTTGAAAATTAATTTTAAAAAAATCTTACCTTAAATCCTAACAATTATAACTTTGTTGAGTATATAAAATGTTGAACTGAAACGAACAAAATTTATTTAAACCTAATATATTTAAAGCGCTGTCGACCGAGCGCCGTGCGCGCGCTCACTGAGGGGACGCGCGTGCGCACATTCGACCTGTGCACTAACCTTTGCAAAGAAATCTAGTATTCGCGAGTTTCTTTGTAGCTAAACAATTTTATCAAGAAAGCGATGTCTTACTGTCTTTGCGTCCTCAAATGACGGCAATAATATGTTATTATTTATAATTAAAAAAGTAATGTACAATGAAGTTAGCTGGAAAATGTATATGAATAACTACTTGTTAATGTAAAATAGGTTTATCTAAAGGGTTCATAAATATATGTTTAGAAAAAGGAAAAATAAAAATTGTCATTAGATGTCATAAAGGTAAAGAAATGAAAAATAATAAAGTTTGAATTAAAAATTAAGTACTCAGAATTAAAAGTGTGATACCAGGAGCAGATGTTTTATTATAATTACAGTTTTTAACAAATATTAATGGTAATGAAGTCAAGTCGGAAAAATTTTAATCGTCTGTCTAGATATCATATGACATCGAATGGCGTCACGTTGGATGTACTAAGTCAAGAAGATACTATAGCAAATCGCTTGACTCTTGGTCTCACTGAGTGTTCCGCAATCATCTTCAACAACACATTAAGTAAGCGTTTTGTTCTTTAAGTATACCGGTCATTCCGTGAGACTAAGACTGGTTAAGGGGTTCCACCTTTTCTTGAGTCACTTAGGAGAAACCAATTAAGGATTCAGGAATGAACAGTTTGAATCCCTACAGATTCTACATGCGACTGCTTACATAAACAAGTAAAACAGTCACACACTCACACGTCCCTGAGTTGCGGGTGGCACAAATATGACATCACAAATACCCATATTACCGGATTTAGAGGCCCTAGAGCAAAAAGGAGTGGAGGCTCCCTGGCCCTTAGTAATTATCCAAATAAAATGCACAGTATTTTTAGTTGACATATTGATATTTTACTGATTGGAGAGAACAAATATAGATAAAAGGCAATTTTTTTTTAATATATTCAAGAACAATGTTATCGTGTTTGTACATAGTACTGTAGGTAAAACAGCGAAAGTTGCTTCCTAGTGTTTGCTCGTTGGAATTTGGAAGACTGGTATTTCGAAGTTTGTATTTAGGGAGCTCTTCTTTGGTGGAAGCCTCGTAGCTCTAGTTCTGGATGCCCTTCCCTAAATCCGGCCCTGCATGAACCAAGGATATATATCTGTCTATCATATAAATGTCTGCTCCGGGCGGAAATTGAACTTGGGACTCGTTGCTCGGCAGGCAGGGTCCCTACCATTGGACTATGGGGAAGCCCATAATTTGTTTAAGTTCAAGTTAAAAAAAAGTTTCAACCTATGCACTAGGTTCAATATGTCGAGATGGCATGGACATCCACGAATGGAATATCACAAACAGTCACCCCAGAAACAATAATTTATCTGTCACATACCCGGGGCTCGTACGCTGATCCGCTTGCTTGGAAGCCTCACTAGTAGCTGTGCTTCAAGATTGTCATAATTATTAGTTTTATACATATTACTTACTTGATTACTACATACACAAACTACCAAAAGAAAAAAAGATATACCATATAAACGCTTCTATCTAACGACCTTTCCAATACGGCTGTAACCTATCTGTGTGTGTGATGTATCTTTGTTTTTGTTCGGAGAGGTCAACCAATTGCTTGCTCCTGTATTTAATTATTTTTAATTATAAGTACTTAATACTTACCGTAATATTAATACTCGGGGAAGCGTTACAGTTATATAATTAACAATTTGAATACAGAGTTACAACCCACGTGCCAAAAGATGGCGTTAGTAGCCGCAGGTAATAAGACAATACCAAGTCAACTATCATGTTCACTTCGAGTGCTGTCTGTCTTTCAATCGGTTATCGCTAGTGCTATAATTTGTTAGGCGCTTTTTTTTGAGAGATATTGATATTCAAATAAGTCATGTTGAAGACCTTTTAGCTGCATAAGAATTGCTAACAGTAATCTAACAGTAAAGCTTTGTGGAGACTGTAGCCGTGTATGACAGGAGCATTGGGGGATATTGTTTCTTTTCAGTTACAAGGAGGAACTTATATACTGCAGTGGGCCGGTATTATAATAATGCCACCAGATGGCTGTGATTGCGGCAGAAATTGGTACTTCTTCGAAGTGACGAAAAGTATTATCACTGCTCCTCAATTATTAATATTATATTAAAAAAAAATAATGAATAATGAATTGTTTTGTAACCGCCGAAATATCAGTAAATTAAACTATTTTATAGTTCGATCTCAATTATAAACCAAGAAATTTATTTTCACTCATGAAACTGTTGGTAAGCTAGCTTACTACTAAACTTAAAAGTACCCCAATACATGTATAGATGGCGTTGTTGTATATTTACGTATCTGATATTTTGAAGGGTCTAATAACAATGATAGTCTAGTAATAACACAAAAAAAAATAGTTGAAGAGCCATCACAATGTCATGGACAATTTTGACCACAGTCACAGATGAATTGTTAATCCTAGGATAAATTGGTAAGTCTCGTGCCCCAGGGGTCCAAGTTTAAGTCCTAATGGACCATTTAACAACAATCTTAATTGTCAAACAAGAAATAAGTAACAATATGTAATTATTATATCAGCGCGAAGAATCAAAATACCATGAGGCTGTGTGTATGGGGTCCATATGGCTTCTTGAATTCAATCCAACCTCCCCTGTTTGTAGGGTACTCTGTTAGGCTACGGCATTAAGTTGAGATTGCAGTTTAATCCCGAAGTACTTATGGTAATAGGATTTTTTATATGGCCTGGCTACCATATCCCTTTCTCTAGAATCAACCGTGAAAACATTTCAGATGTTTCGGTTGCATTTTCGATGTCACAGTTGGCGGCTCGCTTCCTTGGTCAGCAGTGCTTTGGTGGTTTTAGGGTTATGGACGATCCGTGGCCCGCGGCGACCAGACAGATCGGTGGCTCGGTTTCGCCAACTGACCTAAACACTGATCAGACCACCACTGTCTTTAATAGTAGTTGGTTAAGGAAAATTACGCGACTGTGACTTCTCGTGATGACTTCAAAGGTATTTCCAAGTTGTACTAGACCGAAGTTATCTAGCGTGACATCCTAAGCCCTTGTTCTAAGAAAAGTTCCCTTTCCTGATCACCGCGAGTTCGTTCCATTACCTCGCGTTGACATTGTAATGTTGGAGCTTTATAGTGTGCATAAAAATCCAGTGTTTCGTCATCATCATACGCACTATCCCATTGCTGGGTCTATGACGTTAGTTTACCTTACACATACATTTGGAATCTTTTGAATTTCTTATTTGCGCAGGTACACAGCGTTTTTCTATAGTAACAAGTGATACTGTTTTAGAAAAGTGAAAAGTTAGAGATGCACGATTCGAACCTGGGCCCCCGAGTGGCAGACGGGCGTTGAACACCAAACAACCTGAGCTGTACTGCGTGTCGTACGCTCCATTACCGCCAATAAGCTCCCATACAAAACACTCATTGTGAAACTAATATCCATTTCAGTGTAAAGGAAGCAAAACTGTTTTCGAAACCAGAAAATTAGGCTTTAGAATTTCCATACAAATGTACAGACAGACTTGAGCTACACATATTGCATGTTTACTTATTCGTGGCACGTAGCGGAATACAATCACTGTCTTTAATGTAGGTCTGTGATCAGAGCGTGCAGCGTAGATGCAGCGGGAGCGGTTACAAGCTGCAAATCTTCAGTGGACAAACATTAGCTCCCGCTCAACAGCGGGGGTTTCGTCTCCAGGAGGCTGTTGACCCCTTGAGTAAAATGCCTGAGCAAGGAGGGTTTCCTCGAGTCCCGAATCCCTGACGCATGGGCCACATTGCGCCATAGCGGTCGCATGCCGCGTAGGATGCCTCGTATCGTTGGAATGAAATTAAGTGCTGTTAAATAGCTATTTTAATTTTGACAATGTATAAATAATGCTTACATATATATTTATATTTAGGAATACAAATATCTTATAAAAACAAATATTTTTATGAAAACAAACACTTTTACTATTTTGCATAATTCGATTGATTAATTTTGCTAATTTGTCTTTTAGAAATTTTATTAATAAGATAAAAGATACTTAAGCACAATTCGATCTATAATCGGGCAGAGTAACGCCTTATAATAAAAGCGGTATAACTCGGTAGAGGTGATGTTCACTGTCGCACGATCGCAGAGCAAGTGTGTGTTGACACTTTTTTTTTTTTGCACCCAGAAGATGGAAAATGGGCTACCCTCCGGAAAAGCGCGGG
The DNA here is from genome assembly GCA_003671415.1 of Megathymus violae. Lineage (NCBI taxonomy): Eukaryota > Metazoa > Arthropoda > Insecta > Lepidoptera > Hesperiidae > Megathymus > Megathymus violae. Next base: position 811,791 of record PDGT01000064.1, on the reverse strand, counting down.
AGGGGGGTGGTGAATGCTCATAGCATACCAACGCAGCCGGCTGCGCTGGTTATGTGGGACTCCCGAGAAACCTAGGGGCCTACCCACTAAACACCACCCGAGTTGGCTTTGGCCTTGTGGCCTCTAAGCCTTCATCTGAAGCGACCCATCCTTAGAGAAGGAAAGGGTGCTAGCGGCACTCCCGAGGGAGCATACGCTTGTTGTTAACACTGAAGGTGTTGTCGAATGGAGAGACTATGTGGCATCTTAAGGATGCTACTAATTGTTAATATTTGAGTTTTTAACTATGGCTGCCAGGCGCCAGTCCAAGTCAGAAGATATCTTGTCATGGGGATCTGTGAGGGCGTTTCTTGGCCTCCGGATTTGATGACCTGTAAGACTAGGCGCGGTGTAATCCGCTGCCTGTGTGATTAATGGATTTGAATGTTCCTCTGAGGATTTAAAAAATGTAGTGCAATAGTCTTTAAAAGATTTCTGAATTGTCGGGAGTTGTAGATCGAAGTGCAGGTCGGCGTTCCTCACGCACCAGTGAGCGTTGGTTACTTTCCTGCAAAAAATGTTTTGGACAGTTTGGATGGGATAGAGGACTTTGGGATCGGCGTGTGCGAAGACAGGGGCGGCGTATGACATCACCGGCCGTATGCAAACCTTGTAGAGCGTTCGCTTGCTTCTGAGGGACACCTTACTGTGCTTCCCCAATAGACTGTTGAGTCGGCTCATATAGTATCTGGCGGAGTTGGTGACTTTACGAACGTGTGGTCTGAAAGTCAGTCTAGAGTCGAGAGTTACTCCTAAGTATTTGGTAGTGGTTTTCCACGGAACAGGGGTGTCTAGCAAACGGATGTTTGGGGCGTCTTGTCCATGTCTGGTCTTGTAATGAAAACATACCGCGGAGCTTTTCTCCGCGTTGGCTTCGATTCGCCATTTGGTGAACCATTTTCCTAGCTCATTAACTGAGTGTTGGAGTCTGAAGAGGACTGAATCTAATTTCTGCGATTGATAATAGAGGGCGGTGTCATCTGCGAATAGTGAGAGTTGTACGCCGTTTTTAGGGATAGGTATGTCGTTCATATACGTTAAAAATAGCAGGGGTGCAAGTACCGAGCCCTGTGGAACCTCAGCCGCTAGCGGGCGTGGGGAGGAAAGTACTCCTTCGTGTCTGAAACGAAAGGAGCGGTTTTGGAGATAGGAAGCGACTTATCGAACAACGCGATCTGGCAGACCTAGGTAATGGAGTTTATAGAGGAGTCCTCCGTGCCAAACTTTGTCGAAAGCTTTGGCAACGTCGAAGAAAACCGCTACTGTGCGTTTACGTTTAGGATAAAAACCGCTTAGGATATATTCCACTATGCGATGGATTTGCTGAGGGCACGAGTGCTTTGCACGAAAGCCGAACTGCTGTGGAATGATTAATGGTTGACCGCCTACTGGGAAGAGAAGGTTCCTTAGTCTGGATTGAATGACGCGTTCGAATACTTTCCCCATAGCCTTGAGGAGACTGATGGGGCGGTGGTTTGAGGGAATATTAAGTGGTTTACCGGGTTTGGGAATTCCTATTACGATTGCTTCCTTCCAAGCGGTAGGAAAGAAGCAGTGATGCAAGCAGGCATTAAAATGAGAACTAAAAGAGAAAGAACCTGCTCGGGGAAATGTTTAAGCGCGACGTTAGAGATGCCGTTAGCTCCTGGCGCTTTGCGGGGTTTTAAACCCCGGATGATGTCTTGGACTTCGTCAACGGAAACAACGATGGGCTCAGCGTTGACAGGGAGTGAGTTTTTGACGGACCTCATCCTCTACTGATTCTATGTGGGAAGGAGCGCATGGTTGCGAACTGGGTGAGCATTGAGAAGCTATGCTGTCAGCGAAACATTCGGCTTTTTCGACGTCTTCGAAGGCGATACTGCCATTGGGACGCGATAAAGGCGGGGTGAGAGGTTGGGCGCCTACTCGGAAGGCTTTCGCCACCATATAGAACGCCTGATGGGAGGGTGTGATCCCCTCCATGAGAGAGTCCCAATTGGAGTTCATCACTTCGGCAAGACGAGAGCGAACATGTCGCTGGAGAGCGTTGGCTCGCTTCCTATACGTTGGGGTGGGGTAGAGCGCGGCCCTTCTCAGGGCTGCATTCTTGGCTTGAATGAGATTCCTAACATCGAGTGGTAGTTTTCGGTTTGGCACCTCGACTACACGCTCATTGTCACGGAGAGCTGATTGTACTAAATGGGTTAGAGAGTTGACCGCTGAGTCTATCTTTTCCGTATTGACGAAGTAGTCTGAGTTGATAGCCAGTGGTGAGCCGGCGGCATCGAGACCTGATACGAGTGATTTTTTATAGCCTTCCCAGTTGGTGAAGGTTTTAGTAGAAGTGATTGGTTCGGTGGTATAAGGCCCGAGTTTGAGAGAGACCGGGCGGTGGTCAGAGCCTAAGTCGTTGAGCGTTTCGATCGCCCTTAGATTGAGAGCGACTCCTTTAACTAGCGCGAGATCGATAATGTCAGGAGAGTTGAGTGCGTGATCCGGGTAATAAGTACGGGAGGAAGGACAAAGGACATCGACGTCCCGTGTCTCTAAGAATTGATTAAGTTTGATACCATTCGCGTTGGTCGATCGGCACTTCCAGTCTGTGTGTTTGGAGTTGAGATCACCGAATAATATAACCGAGTCTCCTAGAGAGAGTAGGGCCTCTAAGTCTGAGTTCAAAAGTGGAGTTCCCGACGGATTATAGACTGAGGCTATGATCAGGGACGGATGCCCAGTCATACCTAGCTTGCAAACAGTGGCTTCTAAGTTAGTGAGTGTAGGAGTCTCAATAGGGGAATAGTGGAGCGACTTTCTATAGTAAATAGCGGTGCCACCGCCTGCTCGGCTTGTGGCGCCGCCAGGGCGTCTGTCGGTTCTGTCGTTTCTGTCGTTGCGTATAAAGTTGTACGAGGGAATTGATAGGCCCTTGGTGTGGGCGGGTTTTAAGGTTTCTTGAACTAGTAGTAAGTCAGTAGCGTTGTTGCGAACGAATTCCTTTAATTCAGGGATGTTGGGGCGGAGGCCGCGAGTGTTAAACAAGACGAGCGAGATGCCCTTGGGTTTGGTACGACCGGTGTGACATGAAGGCGCACTGAGTGCTTGGGCCATTATAACGATGTTAGCAGATGGCTGAGCTCAGCGAGCGCTAGGAGGCGCTGCTGTGGTGTGGTCGCCGCCTGTATCTTGCGAGCCAGGATGGAGATTTCGGCGATGTCGACGTTTTGAATGACGTCGTAAATGATTTTCATGTCCTCGGCCAGAGAGGACTTACCGTCCGGTTGCGAGGTGTGCGAAGTCCTAGTTTCCGCCTGTTTCCAGTCGCGCGGGGCGGCCGGGGCAGGGCGGGGAGCAGCTACGGGTGCCGCAGAAGTGTCGGCGCGTCTCCACGAGTTGAAATGCTCGGATCTAGGCGGTGCGGTAGGCGTCCTCAGAGTCATATTACCGTAGGTAGGTTACATCATGCGCAATTCAACATTGCCCAGTGGGGACTGGTAGGCGCGGCGATATCCTGCTCCCACTCAAAAGCCTGGTATCATCCATTGTATAAAGTAAGCGTAACTTCCTCATGGAACACGTTTCGGTTACGATGTCTTGCAGTAGACTAATAATGACCCCAATTGCGTGTCCTCAGTGTCCCATCATATAGGAATAAACACAGCGAATTTTTTTGTAGAAACGGTTGCAAAAGCTAAGCAATATCTCTTCTCTAGTCTTTAAATTACATGTATAGAACTACATAGAACAGATAGCTCGATTTTAATTCACACTATTAATATATAAAGATTACTTTTAAAGAGAGAAATGACAGAAAACAGTATAAAAACACTATTTGGCTTAGGTTAGATTAACTAAGTCTAAGTCCGAAAGTCCAAAGATCGCGTATAACAAACTTACGCGATTCTTTATCACTCGCACCGAGTCCTTCGTGCAACTCTGTAAACGTTTGGTTAAAAGTTTGTCTTTGTAACTCCGTAATGTATTTGAAACAAATCGAAAACAAAGCGGTTAGCTCACGGTTATATTGTGAGCATGTTAATCCGCGAAGCGTTTTTAATGTTTTGTTTATTTATAGATGTTTAGAATTAGTCCTCAGATAGTGTTTGTGATATTTCAGTGGATTATTAACGCCAATAATATACCACTGTAGCCCAGCTGGACTTTGACCTGTTTACCGAGAGGTCGCTGCCTTAGTTTGAGGCCGTGTGGATTTTTGTATGGCATACGAAAGCTTGTTCTCGAATTTTGGCTGTTCGTAAAAAGGTGGTAATAAGAATTTGTGTTTCAAAATAAAGTCGTTTCTCTATAAAACTTAGTGTAACTGATCGACAACAGATGGCGGCACTGAGGCTAATGGTATCGACTGCATGCCGTAGTCTTTATTAGATGAACGGGCTTTCAGATTTAGTAGTTAACCCCACTCAACAGCGGGAGATTCATCACCAGGGAGCCGTTGATCCTCTCGAGTAAAATGCTTGGGCAAGGAGGAATTCTTCGAGTCCCGAACTCTCTACACATTGGCCGCGCTTTCAGTGGTCGATTGTTTGCTCTTAAGGTTTAATTTGTACCTGTAATACCTAATGGCGTGAGCGCAACAAAGTACAATTGAATTCCTGTATATAATTTTTTGGACTCTAATCAGTGTGTATTCTATTCTAGTGGCTATTCTCGACACAGGGGATCACAGTGTATGAGTGTGCGAATGTAAGAGTTAATTACACAGGGTTTATTTATTTACTGATCTTAACGTTAAAGCGTCAAACGACAAAATGATCGACATCCACATTCGCACGCCCCTATGTAGATGAATGTAGGTATGCCCCTGTGGTACCGCCATCTTGAAAAACATTCTTCTTATATCTAAGAATTGATCGATTAACTTAATAATTCTCTAAATAAAGTTGATTGACACTTTTGAAAATCGCAGACCGTTGCTACTACACGCGAGACTACAATCTCAGACAGTGGTGGGAATTGTTTCCTTTTAAACATTAGGCAGTTATATATACATTGAATTTAATAAACAGCAACGGAGAATCTATAACTGTTTTTTATGTTAATAGCCGACAAACGAGCAGACGAGCCACCTGATGGTAAGTAGTCACCGTCGCCCATGGACATCAGCAAGACAAAGGTATCACTGATGCGTTATCGGCCAGCAAATGAGAATAAGGTGAGAAACTAAGTACTGGCTCTCATGCCCTCTTTCGGGACACGACGAGTCGTTTGGTGGCTGATTCGAGCAGGAGGGTGGTGGCTAGGCGGGTTTCACGGATGGTTTCGTAAACAACGCCGCTCCGCTCGTCACAGTGTCCTCTCCAATCCGCTCCTCGGGAGCAGGTTGTGCAAACACGAAAACAATACCTACTATCTGAAACCTAAACACAAATTCACTGTTGTTTTACTCTCATTTGTGTACTTATACCAATCGTTCTGAATAAGGGTCGGTAATAGATAGTGTTGCCAGGTTTGGATTGCTCAAATCGAGGCGGAAAATTAAAATGTTTTTAAATCGGGATAAATTAAAACAGTTTCCCTTCCTTCTATAATTAAATATGATATGATTTTAGGTGTTTCTATTGCAGTGCAGTAGAGCCAAAAATGAGTTGACTGTTGGTTTCCAATTTGGCCGACAGCGCGTCGATGTGCCCTTAGTTCCGGACCTGTATGGGTCTGTAACCACTTACATACATAACGATTCTTATTTAAATATTAAGGTTGCATAGCCCAAATACAACTGTGTTTTAATTTTGTACTATTTCCATCGACGGTTTCAATGGCCCCGTAGCTCAGTTGGTAGTGACCTTGCCTGCTGAGCGAGGGGTCCCTAGTGCGATTCCCTGCCGGGGCAGACATTTATGTGACGGATAATGTTTGTTATCGGATCGTGGGTGTTCGTAATGTGTGATGTCATATTTGTGTATGTCCATGCCGCCCGCGACACAAGGAATCCTAGTGCGAGGGTGTGAGTGTGTAAACGTTTATTTATTATTATTTATTGCATTCTTTTATATACTACCATTAATCGCTCTTGACAATTTTTTCTTTACGTATGAAGGTAGCAGAGAAAATTATGTATATTATGTAGGTTTTTCATTCACAAAATTTGAAAAAAAAAAAATATAAGAAACTATATTTTTTACACTGTATTTTTTTTTATTATGCGACATACGAGAAGACAAAACCCTGATGGTAAGTGATTACCGTTGCTTGTGGACATCAATATCACATAAGACATCACGGACGCGTTGTCGACTGAAAACGAAACGAAAAGTGTGGACGTGTAGGAAAACAGGTTACAACCGGAACATCCCGCGTTAACCGAGACACTTGGCAACACCAGTCATAGAGTTCTATTTCGAGGGACTTTCACGGGACCTGTTAAACGGCAGGAAATTTTGCAATATTTTGCATACATCGAGCAACAATTGTGGCAACATTGCAAGCTGTTGTTTCATTTGATTCGTATTTTACAATCTACATATTTCCCGCTTTTAATAACATGTAAAATGTTATTTTTGTTTTTCCTTTCTGTATTCAGTCAGACAGTCTACTTTGTATTTAAGTTTACGTAGCAATGGTTAATTGGTTACACACATAACCACATAGTTATACACACACCACAGTTATAACCAAGTCCATCTCGTGGCGCCCTCTAACTATTTAAAATTAGATCTGGACCCCATCAAATAGAAGGGAGGATTAATTCATCACATTCAAATATCACGTGACCTGCAAGGGACTGGAACAACTTGCCCGCATCGTTGTTCCCGCCTACTTATGATGCGGGACTCTCAAGAGAGAGTCAACAGGCTTGTATAGGTTAGTTAGCGCGTTCACCATCTTAGACTTCATCACCACTTACCACCAGGTGGGATTGTTGTCGAGCACTAACTTATTTTGTGGAAAAAGAAACTGAAAAGAATCGTTCGCGCGTTATTAACAAAGTAGGCGTCAAATTAAGTTGTGGTGGCTGCAGTCTAAACATTTGTGAGTATATTGTGCAGTGATTTGATTGTTTTATCAACGACTGAAGAAAGTAGTCCATCTAGTTTGGCCATTCTACACAGGTCACACTAAAAGTTTCCGGAATTTGCCGCTTACATAAACAACATTTAAAAAGTCATTACTACATTTAAAAATGGAACTGTTTAGCCGTACAATACAAGTTGTTTCATCAGATTGTCAATTGTTTTCACAGTGTGGCGTCATTTTATAAATTGCGTATCTGATTACAATAAAATGGATTTAACTCGGGAAAATTTTCGTTGCATGATTTTTTACAATTTTAACTGTAATTTGACAGCTCAGCAGAGCCTCGTTCGGTTTCAGTATGCTTTAGGCGAAGAAGCACCGTGCAAGACAATTATTTATAGCTGGTTTGCAGAATTCAAACGCGGTCGTGTCGATTTCCATGATGAAATTCGTGAAGGTCGCCCGCGCACCGCTGTGAACCACAAAAACATGGTCAATGTTTTTCATGTGTTTCATGGTCAATGTGCGCTGTAAGATCGAAACAGACAGGCGTGTGACCTACCATGAGATCCGGACATCTTTGTACATAGGAATGATTCAAATACAGTCATTTGGGTGTGAGAAAGTTGTGTTCTTTATGGATCCCACACTATTTGTCTGATGCTCAAAATACTGCATCACTTGGTGCCATGGTATGCTTGCTAGATACAACGAAAGGGCTTCAAATTTTATGTGAGACATAGTAACAGGTGACAAACCATGGATTTATAGCTACGATCCCAAAACAAAGCAGCAATCGAGCTTATGGGTCTTTCGAGATGAGCCGAAACCAACCAAAGAGGCGCGCGCGAATAGTGCCTCGAAGCGGATGATTGCTTCCTTTTTTAATAAAACAAGACACGTGGCGACTGTTAATTCAGAAAATTATCGTACCGTCACTGGTACACGACAATTTTTTTTATCGGAAATTTTTGACAAACTCCGTGAAAATAACAATAAGCGCCGTATCATCTTGCACCACGATACCCCCGTATCCCGATACGGCCAGACTAAAACTAGCAAACTGTCCTTAAAAAACTACGCCGTACGCTAAGAAGTAGTTACTGCATTATTTTAAATTAATCTATCACTTTTTTATTGATGGACGGATTGAGGTGAAACAAGCTTTAAATATTAACTGACGCTTACTTCAATACATTACTAAAAACCAGATCGTAATCGGTTAAGCCATTTCTGAGATTAGCGGGAACAAATGCATAGACAAACAGACAAAAATTCCAACAACTATTGTTTTGTGTTCTATTGCGTTAATAAAGGCCCCTAATAATATTTTTTCTCATATATCGTTCATGTACAGAAAACGATCAGTAATAATTTTATTATTAGTATATATTGCCTTTTATCTATTAGGTACCTATGTCGATCATTTTATTCCAATATTTTTATATTAAATATTGGCCACCTGATGGTAAGTCACGGTGGCAGTAATCCGTTTATCCGGTTAAGGTAAGGGACCGTATGACTGTTACCTGTTAACTATATATTTATAAAGAGAGTGTATTGTGTTGATAAAGAAGTTAATCTCTGGAAACACGGCACCTATTTGAAAAATTATTTAACCATTTGAAGGTTATAACACAGATATACACAGATATACGGATAGACACAGACGAGGGCTGTTATGGAGCTCCGTAACCGTAGTGAAACTATGGGATATCCGAAATAAAGATATGTCCGAATTCGTGACTGAAGCCGATAAAAAAGTTTCGAATTATTACGGATAGCGGCAGAGAATGAAGGAACCACATTATGAAAGGTTTTCGCTGTCTGAACATTCAGCATCTTGAGGCAGGTTTCTCAGTCTCTTTTAAATTATATGATGCCCAATAATACCTAGACAGAAAGTCAAAATGTTACTTTGGAAATACATTATGTATTTTGGTTACAAGTCGAAAATCATCTAATATCCGTAATCGAAATTATCGGTAGCAGTTGGATAGTCCGAAATAATTTATATCCATAACCGTAACCGAAACCGATAAAATATTATTCGTATATCCGTATCCATATCCGAACCCGAAATTGCATATCCATATATCCTTAACACAGTGTATATAATAAGTGTATACGTATTATAATTAATTGATGAGCCCAAACAAAGTCGGGACGGGCCGCTCGCCGTCATTAATAGTCATTAACAGAAAAAGGATTTTCTAAAGCCTTCACATAATTTTTTTTGAATAACTATCCGTAAATCACACCATATATTATATGCACTTATAAATAAATCTGGCGGTCACTGAAACAGTTTCAGCTAGAATGCTCTTACAAGCACTGATGCGGCAACAGTACACGTAAAATACACGCAAGGCTTTCAATTATTTCTCGCCCGAAAAGTAATTTGCAACATTCTATAACGAAAGGTAACAAAAACCTTTGTAACGCTTAAGGGAAAAAAAGTAATCAAACTTTGTCTGGAAATCGTCGATTTTTCGTAGCGTTCCACTGAGAGAAGTAGTACAGGAGGCTGGATAAGCGGTGAACGTTTTTGCAGCCTACGACACGATCGTATTTGAGTGGAACATCTAATTAAATATATTGAATATCTTTTTTTCTCGTTCAACGTCTATTCTAAATGAAAATTGCTTTCATTCACACCTGTCACCGACGCGTTGGCGACCAGGCAGAAAGCGGTAAAACCACTCGAGATCAGTCTACGGAATTTGTTATGAATTTTGGTTTCAAAGTTTTATAATTACAGTATGTTATACATATGTGACAAATACTCATAATTTTGAAGTAAGGACAATGAAATATTATTTAGCTTGTTACTCATCTCAACAAATTTCTAGATTCGAACAACGAATTGCCTGCCAAAGGATTATTTAAATGAAAGCGTTGCTTTGCAATTATTTCTTGTTCATCTTTTGCATTCTTTCAGGCTAATTTCTCGTTTAAACAAGTGTGAGAGGCAATAATTAGGGAAGACCAAGTTCCAGCGGTACGTGAACTTCTAGAGACTGGATAGGTGGATAAATACATGAAGGCTTTGATATTAGCTTAACCCATACCGAGATTGAATCGCTGTACATGAAAGCTGTTTCACAATCAAAATCATCAATTGTACTTATATTTTTATAACCATCAAATTTATACTTTTTATAAATTTCACTAGTTTACCTTGTATTTGAAAATACCATTATCAATAACAATTTTATTTGATGTTTTAGATTAGTCGTAACCTCATCGTGTATCCTGATCGTATCCTCATCGTATCGGCTTCGTGATATTAAAGTGGCTCTCCTAAATTACAAATAATACCTTTGTAGGAATTCCAACACAGAAGACATTGCCACGCTCCGGCTTATTTCAAAACTTTTTCAGCTTAAGCCAATTTGAACGTAAATTTTCATATATAAATTGTACCCTTCTAGTTTTGCATACACTTTGTAGAATCGTTGTTGGGGTTTTTAGCGTTTTGGGTTAGCGTTACGATCAAGATATCTTTTCAAGAATATGTTTTGAATTTTTTATGTAATTCATGCAAAAAATTATAATGAGTCAAAATCTGTACATTATTTTTTTTTTTAATAATCTAATGTAAATAGGTTTCGTTTCTGATAACCTAAACATAATTCTATTTTGGTATTCTTGTCTGTCAGTCTGTTTGTGACGATACCACGCGAACACCATCGCATGGTTAATCCATGAACTTGAACTTGTTGAAACTTGGCATAATTATAACTTATGTATATTAAGGATCAATATTTTTGTATCCTGTAAAGTCTGTCCAAATAAAAATTGTTGGGAAGTTTCATTAAGAAGTTAGTAATTAATGTTTTTAGTTTGAATAACTCAAAAAACCAGCAATTTATGCGGGTAAAATGGGACAAAAAATATAGATTTACAGATACACACCCCCGCACTAGAATTCTCTATGATGTGGATGGCACGGAGATACTAACAAATTACATCACGAACACCCATGACCCTGGCAGGTAATCGAACCCGGGACCAATCGCTTGGCAGGCAGGACTGCCAACCGCGCTACGGGGTTATTGCTGACACAAATACGATAATATGAAATGACGGATACAAATTTTACACCTTATATACTTTGTGTTTCTCAAACTAAAGTAAGGACGGTTTACAAGAAGCCCATAACATTTCATTATGACTGATGAGTATTTTGGCCTTGGTCGTTTCAAAGCTCTTCTTCAGTTCACGCTTGGCCAGCGGTGAATTATAGTGTTCCACCCTTGTCGTTTGAAAATCCACGCCCAGAAACGGAAAGTTGTTTGCATGCACGCACACACGTAATTTACCAATAAATTACTTTATATATTACAGATGAAACGGATAGCTTTTTTGCCGGATATCCGGCCGAACACAGAACACTTCATTTATCACATTCATATAGCTATTCATAGCTTCATTGAAAGCAGAATTAGAAAGCCGTTTCAACTCCTTAAATCAGGACTCCGACTACTTGATTCCGACTTTCCTAGACCGACATTCAAAACTACTACTTGGAGGTTGTTGAAGCGGAGAGAGTCCGCCAGAAGATTCTTTTGGGATCCATAAAAATATCTTGCGAAGAGTCCTCCAGCGGTAGTTCATGTTCATCACCGGTCAAAAAAGGTAGAAGAGACGAGACAGAGTCTGCTGTATCTCGCGAAGTTCATGACACGTTCTGGGATTGCTTTTATGAGGTAGCGAATGAATACAACACAAGTAAGTATGTGATACTTACTATAAATCAAGAAAAGAACGCGATTATAACGGAGCTTGATTTTTATCTGCAGTCAGTGCATTTGTTGGCCGCGATCACGATCTTTATATTTGGTGGTCAGCATTGGCTCTACAATACTAAAACTTACCAAAGTTTGCTAGAATATATCTTTCAGCGTCCTGCAGCAGCGTATATAGCGAAAATCTTTTTTCGGAAGTTGGCCTCGTATATGAAGACATAAGAAGCCGTTTGTTGCCTCTTAATGCAGAGAAATTGGTTTTCATTTATTACAATTTTCCCTTAGTGTAGTACGAGAATTTTTTTTTTTGTGTGGTAAAAAAATATGATTTTATGTGGTATGTGGGTTAAATACTACCTAAAGTACAAATGTCGCATCGTTTGAAATCCGGTATCCGGCCAGATACTCGTTCATTATCCGGTATCCGGCCGGATATTAAATTTACGTCGGATACCGGATAGTTAACGGATATCCATTTCATCTCTAGTATATATCTTTAATTGTACACTCCGCTGTGTTCCCGTGAGTGTCTAATTTTAGTGTGAAACGTCCTGGAACCTGGAATTGAAACTTTTGGAACCGCTACCATGGGTAACAGAGGTCAACGCAACACCCCTGTAACTGACGCATAGTTAAATTACTCAGTAATAAATCTAATAAACATAATTATATTATTGTGATTATGTTATTATTATATTGTGATGAATGAATATCAATGGTGTATCAATGATTATGTATAAACTATTGGTTGCATACTTAAGATCTTTATTCTATTTTTTGATAGTTACAATAATTCTTCCTCCGACGTTGTTACATGGTGTTGTAAATAACTTCATCCCTTTATCGGGTTCGTCCCATCAACGTGCGAGATGGGGAATTAGCGCATTCTGCCCCGGTAGCGACAGTGTCGAGGTTAACGGGGAGGATGGCACAAATTGAATGTCACCGGCCCTGTGACGCTGTTTTACATATAGATAAGTAAATAAATGGATATGTAAATATAAATGAAAATCTTATATTTATCTAACAACAAATAAAATGTCAACTCAGTCTGTACAGTAGCAGATAATTAGTACATTTCTGTAATTTTTTCAATTATTGGCACTAAGACCGCTAACGGTTACGCATTTTATATAAATTACATATAAATAAGCTACTTTTTATTCTGAACAACATAATTATTGTGTCCCGATTCGGTATGAAGCTGTCAAAGGTAGCTGGAGTAAAACAGAAAACTTTGTCGTCGGAAAATGTAAAATAAAGACGTGCTATATATGTAACAGGTACACATCAATCTACTAAGGCCGATCGTTTCCAATTATGTTTAAATAAATTAATTGAGGACGGCGATATGGTAATACTTTAGTATGGAAAACTCTATGTCATGAGTGGAGTCGTCGGATGCTTGTCTTAATATATAAATCTCTAGTTCTTTTGACTGCCTCGTTTATAAACGAATAATTTTATTACATAACAAATAACTAGTAACAAAGCATCTATATATTTACAACACAGTATACATATTTGTTTAGTTACATAATATAAATGTTGCTATTATCAGCCATTAAATATATAAATAAATAAATGTTTATACACTCCGAATGCAACTTAATTTGCCATCTTACCCATTAAATTTCAACAAGGAGGCTACCGGGGCGAATGTCATTATTTTTCCCATCCCGGTGGGATGTGGGACGGGGAACGCCACCATGCCGCATGGGGCTAATCTCATTTATCGCTCGATCAAGGTGTATATATTGCTTTGATGCACTGTCGTCAACTGCCACCCCTATACGCTCCAACAAGAACAGTACGGGGTCTAAATACTTTTATCGATGTGTGTAAATTAATAAAAGCGACTGAACTATGTCGAAATTAATACTAATATTTGTGGTAAAAAAATATTTTGTCTATACAAATATTGCCTGAGTAGGCAGCCGCTGCGCTTACATACATATGTATCTCAAACATATTTTATGTCGAACTTAATTTCTAAGGGTAGGACTTTCGAGGAGCGCGTATTAGTTTAAAGGGATTTTTAATATGAAAATTGTAAATAAATAAAAGGAAATAAAAAAAAATATTATAAGAAGATAGAATAGTTTATTTGAACAATTTGATTGACACGTAGTTTATTATTTGACTACCTCGTCATACTTAAATTAGAGTATATTGTATTGTATGTGCAAAGTAATGAAATGAGGTAACCAGGAACCCTTTGACGAAATATTGTTAATATCTTGGTTTGGCTACAATTTGTAAACGTAACAAATATGTTTTTCCCATTGAAGCGAGAATGGTTTTTGGTCAAACAATTATATATTGCAATCTACTCTGTTTAATTTTATATCTAACCGCCGTACTCCGTGCAACTGATATAATTTCAAAGATCATTTGTTCTTTTCTTTTTCAGATGTAATTTTAAAGTTTGCATAGTTTATCGACAACTATCGGCACATCTCTAGTGCGACGCATCTCCCCACTTGGCAGTGTAAGGACATCACACTGTTAATATCGATTAAGCGTAAGGTAGGGTAAAGTGATAATTACTCGTTTAATTTACGCTCACGCCTGATGAATTACGGTGGGTATAACAGTATTCTATTTTTTGTTTAACATAGAATAAGTTAATGCTCGACAATCCCACCTGATTGTAACTGGTGATGAAGTCAAAGATGTTGAACGCACTAACTTATAAAAACCTATTCACTCTCCTCTTGAACACTCCCAGGTTTTAAGAAGAAGGGAACGTCGACGCGGGCAAGGTATTGCATTCCTTTGCAGTGCGCACAATGAATAATGATGCAAACCGCGCCGTCCGTACAGGTGGTACGTTCACTACGTAAGGATGGATACCCACCGTACGTCGAGTTGTTCGATAGAGGAATGGGGGAATTATTTCAAGCAATACCTGCGTACACTCTCCATAATGTAGGATACATAGAAGACTGAGAGGCTGGCAACACTGCGCCTGTGCTCAAGACTACGCAGATTGATTTCAACCAGATCTACGTCACCAATGAGCCTCTTTGGACGCCTCTCCAGCGCTGATAGATGTCATTTGGCAGCACCAGCCCAAATGTGACAACAGTACTCCACACACGGTCGAATTCATTGCTTCGGTTGTAGCTCAGTCAGTTAGTGGGGTTTAAGACTTCCTGCTTGGTCAACAACGCTTCTGTAATGCACCTGGTGTTGTAGATATGGTTTGGTGTTTCAGTATGTCGCCCCGTCTGCTCATATAGCAACCAATCTAAACCATCTAAACACTTAATTATTCGTGAGTGTCTATATAGATAACTGTCGTTTAGTCGAATTCGCCCGACTAGTTTAGGATCTAGCGCGCTCTCGTCTCGGACGGCTCTTGAGGAAAACCTGAGGAATACGTGAAGAATATAAACGATATTTAATCTAACAATTTCAGGTGATTATTCCTTAGTTAATTACTTATTTATTAGGTCTTCACTCTGTACTGAATATGTTAAATGCGTTGATGGTCTTCTCGCTTTAGGTTATACGCTTCTTAATCAGGTTTCTTTTAGTGACAGTGATTTAATGAGCTCGCTATGTAAACATTAATTTATGTAAATTGCCGATATTCTCCAGCAAACTCTCCAAGAAACCAGGGCGTTGAGAGAAATTTGTCATCTTCCAAATGACATGTCATTTCATTTAAGTCGGCATCACAATTTTAACATTTACGAATTTCATAATTATGAACAAAATCCTGCGTTAATTAGTCCCCAAATTTCTGAAATCTACTCTTTTAACTTGTAGACTAATCTAGAACCTGATTAATAACTGAAATAAGAAACTCATGGAGCGGAGTCTCTAAATTTAGCATATTTTTATCTACTGAAACATCTGTTAAAGAGGCTATTTCGTCGTTAATATTAAAACGAATTGCTAACAATTTAAATGCGCGAGCTTGACAAATACGTGTTTTCAAAAATGGTAGCATATAAAATACCAGGACGTAATTGCGTGGAAAGAAATATTCGACCATTTTCTTATAATTTATTGGTGTAGGCGGCTATGTTGCTGCTGGAAGTGATTCTTGTTTGCAATTTGTGCTGAAGAATTTATTTTTTATTAATAACACATCAAATTGATCTATGGCGTAAGTGATCTTCTTTGCTTATAGACATCTGTCATCCCAAAGACGTCGCTGATATCTTGCGGGGTCTAGAAGTGCCGAGTAGAAAAGGGGAGAGGTGGCAGATGGCCACATATATAGACTATTTAATGACCATGTATGAGAACCAGGATTAAGTGCTGAAATGATCTTCAACACCTGGCGCCAAAGAGTAGTCGGTTATCTGAAGTAAGTCACGAGCTAGGGAGGTTTTGTTTAAAGATAGATAGAACCTCCTAGTTGGAAAGACTTGGGCACAAAATTGTAAAAAGTCTCATTAAAATCGAAGTGTTATACTGTACACTGAATGCTCTGGCATTATCCAGCCTTCATCATGCAGCAATCAGTTTAAGACTATATAGATAGATACATATAAGACTAAATAGCATGGGTGCACATAAATCAGCATACAAAGGACATACAAAGGATAATTGATGATAAAAAATTCGCTGTCAATAACAATTTGCCATTGGGAGCTGAGAGAACTCCGAGTCAAGGATTCGACCTTGACTGTCCTCTTAGTAGAAATCAACTGAGCCGAATATACCTGAATTATAGTCTGAATTATTTTCCTATCCAGTACCTATTAAATAAGTCTTCGTAACGTTCACTGACCCGGAAAATATTCGATATTTATGTAAGCGTACAGACTGTGTGTCTTTATTAATTCTGCACTTTGGAAATAAAAGGGGGTTCGGGAGGTAATGGAGTAAAAAAGGACTAAGGAATATTTTTTATCGAGGTTTTATTACTGTATTTTAATTTATTTAAATTAAATGTAAAAAGCGAAGTGTTCGAAGCTAACGAGGTATATCAATCGGATGTCATTGACTGAGTTATGTTAATAAATAATAATAAATTGTACGAAATAATTCCCCCATCACTGTTCCTTCATCGAACAGACCGACGTACGGCGGGTATCCATCCTTGTGTTGTAAACATCCCGTCTGTGCGATTTGCATCGTCATTCGTCATGCGCACTGCAAAGGACTGGAATAGCCTGCCCGCCTCGGTGTTCCCTACTGATGTGGGAGACTTCAAGAGGAAAGTGAAAAGGCTTTTATAAGTTAGTGCGTTCAACATCTTAGAATTCATCACCGCTTACCAACAGGTGGGATTGTTGTCGAGCATTGACTTGTCGTGTGTAAAAATTATAACAATGAGGGGTTGAATGCTAGCGGCAGAATTTTTAATTTTATTGCACGCATTGTGACCTATCTTGTCTAGAAATACCCGTGTTTCGAGTGACACTGACACACGCAAAAAATACATTACTAGCAGAGAGGGTCCAGCAAATATCATCGGTATGGTAATCATTAATCGTTTCTCCCTGGATTTGTACTTAGTAATGAGAGGGTCGAGACCAACTAGACGTCAAGGCAGTCTATGTTATGGTAAAAATGAATTTCTAAAACTTTTCCTAGTATCTAACTAAAATTTCACATTTAACTTTCAACTAAATAACTTTAATTTTAATATTATTATCAGGGACTCAATTGACACCAAAGTTATCGAAAGGACAGATCTTCCGTAACAAAATTGCATTGTTATCTACAAGATTAATCAGTTTTAATCAGAACTTTCTCATTAAAATGTTGAAATTTATTATCACCAAAATAACCTGAACTGTATAAAAGTATTATTCTAGCGGTTACCGAGGTCGGCATGTACAAGTTCTTGTTAAACCTATTAGGGATAAATTTTCGTAAAATCATATAATTTACAAATTTTTCGATTAATCGGTGGGTATGTAATACCCAGAGGTTATATCGCGCGCTATTTATGATTCTGTATATTTGGAGGTCGATGGACCCAACCAGCCAGGTTGCCGTAGGGCATTAGTTCACGGTATTAAGATTCTGGTGTTAAGAGCTACTAGCCTTAGTGGTTTAGTGGCTTAAACCAGGGATGTTATGGAGCTCTGTAACCGTAACCGAAACTATTGGATATCCGAAATAGAAATATATCTAAATAAAAAATATATCCGTATGGAATAAGTTATGACAGGTTTCGCTGGCTGAGCCGGTAAATTAACCAGGTCGTTGTCATTTTAAACAGTTATAAATCTTAAATTTTAAAGGTTTTGTTGCTTTACTAAATACTTAGAAATAAAGTCAAACCTTGTAAATACATTATATATTTTTTCCGAGTCGTAAATCGTCTAATATCCGTAACCGACATTTTCGAAACAATCGGATAATCTGAAATAAATACACATTGTAACCGTAACCGAAACCAGGAAAATATTATTCATATATCCGTATCCATATCCAGATCCGAAATTGCATATCCATTTTGAAATTTGAACTCATTTCTTTGCTTTATTCATAGTATCCTTATTAGGCTAAAACAAGTAGCAAAGGTAACAGCCCATTAACTCCGGTTTTCTCGAGGGCCACTAAGGGTCTCACGCGTGCCTCATCATTCGAAGTAGAGCCTTCAGAGCCTCCTGCTCGTCGGAGGCAATTAGACACATCGTGGTGTCTGAATTGTCGTTATTTCTAGCTTCAAACTAGACCAGGAAATACGGTTTAAATAGGACACGCTACTCACTCTCTGAAAAAAGTAGCAGTCGCCATCTGTCGAAAAAACATAACAAGTTTAATGTTGGAGGTGACTTATAGATGTCGCTAGTACATATCAAGTGCCTATTTGTAGCACGATAATTATAGCAAAGTTGTTGAAAATACTTTGTTTATTGATTTCTTTCTTATCTAAATATTTAGAGAAAACTTAAAATTATGTATTCCCTCAAGAGTACCGGAACTGATTTTTGAATAATAGTGAGATTGTATGTGAAGATTTCGAAAACGAAAATATATTGGAAACCATAGTGTGTCTAGGAAGGATCGAGTTTTGGGATGTTATGATAGACCTGTGTATTATTACAACCCATAACTGTCCTAGTGCTGGGCTTGGCTCTTCTCACAACCCACGGCTTAGATAGCCACGCTGGTCACGTGCGAATCGGTTATTTTCACACATTCAACATTACGTACAGTTCTCAGTTATGCAGCTTTCTTTTGTTTTCATTCATCATTACTTTAATTTGTAATACATACAAAAAAAATTGATGTGCGTGAAGACGACTCGTGTTCGAGTCTACGCTACGATATCCCTCTAGACAGGGTTCAATAGGGGCACCGCGCTCAGAGGACTCCAGTTGCGTTCCAATGGAGACCCCGGAGTCCTCCACGTAGCTCCAAGGAAGATCACCGAGGGGTAAAACTGCCACATAACCCGGCGTCGCTCCCACGGCATAGGGTACCTGTTGAAAGTTTCCTTCTCAGAAAAAAAAGGCTATTACTATTTTAACAGTAATGGTATTTAATAAATGATTTAAAGTTCTATCATACGTTAACGAAGTAAGCGGTTGTTGAGCTACGGATATTATCGAACATAAGATTGATTTATTTGTACTTTTACAAAATTATATTATGACGACTAGTAAACCGCCTCCGCTTGGCTTCAGAAAAATTCGCCTTACGCTTTGAAATAGCACCTGCACTCTTAAAGGACTGGGTTTTTCTCGTTCAATGATTAAAAATTATAATATTAATTTGTAACTTACTTATTTATGGACGGATTGAAATGAAACGAAGTTTAAATATTAAGTGATGCTCACTGTAACACATTAGTGAAAACAATCACGAAATACGTTAAGCCGTTTCTTAGATTAGCGCGAACAAACGTACAAACAAACGGACAAAAATTCTAAAAACTATTGTTTTGGGTTCTACTGCTTTTATAAAGACCTCTTATAATAGTTTCTCTCATATATCCGTGGTGTACAGAAAGCGATCAGTTAAAATTTTATTATAAGTATACATATCAGATACCTATTTTCAGGTAAGTATAATTATAGAATATTTAAGATCTTGATATTTAATGGTAACTTTACAAACACCTGCTTGATAATATGATAACGGATGGAAAACCGATGGATTTTTTATAGCCTGAGAGGGAGACGAAATGGCAGACGGACCACCTAATAGTAAGTTCACCGCCGTCCATAATGACCATAACAAAACCGGAGGAGACACCACTGCAACGCTGGCTCTGGAGCAGAACTATTTTTATACCTTTTTTGAAAAAATCCATATCATAGCGCAAGAAAAACAGATTAAAAGGACGTTCCTTCTACATTTCGCAAGTGCATACCAAAAGTGATCGTGAAAATCGGATCAGATTTTTATCTGTAAACTAATTTTACTACGCCATATTTGTCTATTCACGTTGTGCTCGTAGTAATTCGTTTAGCCATTATGACCAGGTATTATTTTGAAGCCCACCTGTAAGGCCTACGTTTTTTCTGGCCGCGTTCTACTGAATAGACCACGAATATAATGGATTGAGCCAACAAAAATATTGTTGTAGCATCGCTCGCGGGATGAGCCGAACAATCAGCTATTACCTATAGTATGCTGACGGTCCTAGTGATGTCATGGGTGAGTATAAATTGAACATCGATATCGATAAAGCTAAACGTGTTGTAAGCTAATGTCTCACGTGTGCAATATCGTCGTTGTGTCGTGGGTTTCAGTGGACGATAAAACAAGATTTCATTAGAAGTCAATCGCTGATCGATTGCTATTGACGCGTACAATGTAATGTCTGGGTATATGTTGACGGAAATCTATATGGTTTATATGGAAATATTATCATGTAATATATTAATCACTTGAAGTCCACCCACTTCATTCAAATGGTACCTTTAAATGATAAGATAATTATAGAAACAGGTATCGTGGCTTCAGAGATTACCCTCCGCATATACACAAACTCACAAAAGGCGCACCCTCTCTTTATAATATCAGTGCTTTACTCGAATTTCAGTGGTGTCATTGTGGTTTTTAATAGATTTAGATGTATGGTTACTGACAAAGCAATGCGATTATTTACAACTTTCTAAACCACTGGCAGCTGTCCAACGGACGTTCTCAATATTTTTTTTTATAAATTAAATTGTTTTCTTTCGTACTTTTCGTCTATATTCATATGTACAACATAACTATAAATTATTATAAACAATTAAAGTGTATCGATAATTACGTTACCAACCCTTTGAACACGAACGAGTGTATTTGACCCAGTGCAATAGCACAGTAATTTATTCCCCACCACCTACCCTCCCGGGCACAACGGCATGACTCTTTCAGCAAATTGAATCCGGTACACGTTGTCAGAAATGTTCCCTTGGTAATTATTTAATCAAACACAATGTTGGAAATGAATCAACAGATTAGCTATTCGAAAATTTTATGTTTCTTCTCATCGCAAGCGGGCTGTCATCGCGGATAATTCTTAAGAACCTGGAATAAATATACAGCTATCAGGACTGTAGCGTATACGCAATGTATATATACAATAAATATAGGTACGCATACTAGCAAGGCCTAAGGTGGTGGGGGCGCGATGAGCTCGGTGGAAGCCACAGCTCATAGCGCACTCTCTGCCCGACCGCCAAGGGAGAAACAGCGTCTATAGAAATACTCTGTGTTTTATTGGTACATAATACCGAACAGCACAAGTCATAATACCGAACAGTACAAGTGGCGACCCTGCCAGGATTTAGAAATACCAAGGTACGTACCAATTAGTAAATCATAAAAATTTAGAGGTAGATCAATGAACAAGACCTGTTTTATTGTGATATCATTCTGTATACTGTGAAATACTGGAGTCAATGTTGTTTGCCTAATTTATTTAAGGACACAAAGTATCGCTTAACACCTTAAGTAATCATACATAACTCCTAATACAGGAATATTTGTCTATACTGCTATATAAATCTGTAGTGCCTCTCTGTATGTACATTCCATTTATTTTAAAATTCCATGACTATTCGTTTTATGACTCACTGACGTTGATTCTGCTATTATTTATAATTAATTGTTTAACCCGGACCAAGTTGGACGAGGCTGCTAGTTTAATATAAAAGTGGTACCTAAAATCTAGTAACGTAAATTAAATGTTACAAAACATCAGTAATGCCTAAACCTGTTGTCAAAATAAAATAAAGTGGGATAAATTATTGCTCATCGTTCACTTGTCAATTG